>JACXGI010008943.1:0-31888 GCA_016801175.1 Esox masquinongy
AATTTTCTGAGATACTGAATTTGGGGTTTTCATTAGTTGTCAGTTATAATCATCAAAATTTAAAGAAATAAACACTTGAAATATATCAGTCTGTGTGGAATGAATGTATACATTATACAAGTTTCACTTTTTGAATGGAATTACTGAAATAAATCAACTTTTTGATGATATTCTAATTTTATGACCAGCACCTGTATATGCGCAGAAACCTTTAACCAACCAAGTGCGTGCTATATATGCGCAGAAACCTTTAACCAACCAAGTGCGTGCTATATATGCGCAGAAACCTTTAACCAACCAAGTGCGTGGTATATATGCGAAACCTTTAAGACACAGCTGCATGCTTTTTGTCATGTCTAGTGGCCGGGTCTGTTTGCACTTTAGTCAACTCCTTTATAACTTCTAGCCATGCTAAACTGGCATGAATAATGAAAAAGAAACAACATAATTGAAACATTTGGTCATTCTTAATATAACATTTATTTGGGGAGGTTCCTTCACTTCTTGTCCACAATGGACTTTGAAATGGAGGAATCAGCATAAAAATGTCTTTAATTCCACACGTCCTTTCTTCCTCCCCACTTCAAAAACCCACTGAATAAGGTGACAGGGGAGGGGGCGAACCAAGGACATACAGTTGAGAACATGCCTCCTCAGATTCGTCATGTTACAGCATTTTCAGATGTTGAATTAATAACTAAACTTCATATGCAGGCCCTTTTTGTCTTGCTAGCACCACCTGTCCCTCTCCGGTACCTGCAACAGGATGAACCAAAGGTCTCCACTGTGCTCTTCCCGAGCACTAACACGGTGCCCTGTGACATGCAAAGGATAAAGTCGGCTGTAGCAAAAATGTCTCCATCAATTCCGCATAGGGACCACTGACATTAAGATCCTGTTGAGTTTGGCCAGCAACTCTGTTTGGTAGACCTAGTGCATGGTGTTACTGTTGAGGGAGCTTGCCGTCAGACCCACAAGCACAATGTACTTCCACTAGTTGGTCTGCCAAGACTGAACATTATTAGGTAGGGAGGGAAAGGCACCACCAGGTAAGTTTCAGCTCATCCATGAAACCAGAAAAAAACACGCAGACACATTTTAGCAGAAGTTGTAAGTGGCAGCAGACAGTAAGAGCTGAATTAATAGCCAGTACACCCCCAAATTGGTGAAGTGAGCTACCTCACAGAGACATTGTGCGGCAGTCCTGAATCTATATTCCATTTCGGCGTCCAAGAGACCGCCAGACTCTGCCAGCAATATTACACTGTCTGGTTGGTAGAACTACAGAAATGATAGTAAAGCTGACTTTTAAAGGAACACAATCCACCTCTTGAGAGTAACTGGATGCAGTTGGCAACTGTAATCACACCAACTTGTACAGATGAGGGCAGCAGAAGAATGAACCAAGTTGAGATACCAAGCAAAGCTTGTGAGGACCACAGAAGCAAAGTTGAACCCACATGATACAGGACATGGTATAGAAACTTAAACCCGCTTGAATGGCAGGTGGACTTGTACTGGCTGGACCTCTTACTCATTGCCGACAGATAACCAGACAAAAGCACCCGCAAGGTTCGGGAGGAAAAGCTAATGTACCGATGTGAGTAACAACACCTGACATTATCACAACACTTCCTTATAATGGACAGCTCAGTTTAACCTAATGCTGATAGTAATAGATTCCAATGTCTTACCGCAGGACCTACTGAAAGGGAACACACCAAGTTAGTATTTCCAAGCGGTGGGACAAGCTGTTCCTGGTTTAGAATTCCTAGCAGAGTTGTCATCCTATTCCATATAAACACACATTCAGTCATGGTTTAAAGGAAGGGATGAGGTATCAACCCCCAGCCCAGAGTTATGTTTGCTTGCAGACTAAGATTAATGATATTGCTGAAGACAAGCAAGCTTGTTTATCCATATTGGAAAGAGTTTAGGCTTTGGTGATGAAGCGGTCTGGGTGGAGCAGAGCGGGTGGTGTCATGTGGTCCACAGGCTGCCTGCCCAGACCTTAGAGTGACTCCAGCTAGGTACTGAGTGGGTTGGCCCTCAGTGAGTATTATCATTAGTAGAGGCTATCCATTACATTGTTGTTTTCCCCAGAACTACAGTGAACACAGTGCACAGATACACAAATAAACTGCTGTAGGAACTGGTCATCCACTACAAGCAGACAGTGTTACTACTTGCCTAGTGTTTACAAGAGTTTTAATCCAAGGCTATGCGAATGTAGGTCAATAAGCACTCATAGTTTTCTGGTTAACTGAATAATTTAGTTTGTTTTGAGTTATTTTGTACTGCAATAATCATAGACACCTGATTTAGAATTTTGAAATAAGCGGTTCAAATGTAGTTAGGGGAACATAGAAGTCATGACTACTAATGTCTTTGCTCGGTAGGCCAAACTAACACAAGGTTTAACCTGGCCTAGTTCACATCACAGCAGACTAAAATAACTTCGGATCAAATTTCCCAAAAACAGAAGCCCTCTCTCAATCTGCTGAACACGATTACACATAAGATCTGACAACACTCCAAATAAGTTCAATTTGTGTCAACTTATTAGGTCACAGGAAAGGCCAATAATAAGACAAAAAATCTCCCATAATAAAGAGCTTTCTGATACACAAGAAATAGAATTCTTGAACAATAACCCAGAGGCAATATAGAAAGTAGGCCATTGCTCTGTTCTCCACATGGTATCTCTATGAATGTGAGTTTGTCTTAGAATAAAATCATTTCTGACAGAATCCAATAAGCACACATTAGCCTTGGAATGACTGGTCATAATTAAATTATACTAGACAAATTAAATCCCTTTTTCATGCAGGACGAAGTTCACCAGGCTCGGCAACTGAAGTATTTGTATGTCCTTGGAGAATATCCCTAATTTAACATACAGCTCTGGAAAAAATCAAGAGACCACAGCACCTTTTTCTTTCCTTTCCAAAAAAGTTGAAAAGGAAAGTTTTAAGTGAGGAACAGACGCGTTTAATTTGCAGTGGTCTCTTAATTTTAGCCCTTCTGTTCCTCACTCAAAACCTTCCGTTTCGACTTTTTTGGAAAGGAAAGAAAAAGTTGCTGTGGTCTCTTAATTTTTTCCAGAGCCACACACACACACACGCACACACACGCACACACGCGCTCCAGTCCTGATTGACATACCTCTCAGTGCACTGCTGGGTTGGTAGGATGGCATCAGGAAGAGATACCTTGTTCCGGTCTAGGGGGTTCTGGCCAGGGCCTGTGTGGTTTACTGCCCGATTAGCAAACAGGATATCATACTCCACACAGTTGAAGAGGAACGTTGTGAATGTGACGACAAACAGGAATTGACTGCAATAAGTTTGAAATGTCGGTGTTAGACATGACTGGATAAAAAGGATCTTACATTAAAATGAGGATTGTAAATAAATGGATATAGCCTACTTACAAAAGCTCAAAGAACTCTGATAACATCATACAGGCAAAGCCATTCTTTTGATGGAACTGATAGATGTGGAAATTCAAGTTAAGGAAAACTGATGAATTTTGTTATATAACCTATAAACCACTATGAAGTAACTTCTGATGTTAAGTCAAATAATAACTACCATTCATGTTTTTTTTTAAGTAGATTTAAGACATTCCCTGAGAGAAAAAAAATAAACAAAAAACAAACATAACATAATATTTAAACAAATGCTTCTTCCCAAACAAATTAGAGTGAGTATAGAGTATACTGCAGACAAACATTTATCACCAGTACAAACATATTTTGAAGGATATTCTTGTGAAGAAGTTGTCCAGATTCTTGATATGGTGCCATGAGTCTGCAAATTAGTGTTGGACAAATTTTTACATTGAGATATAAAGAAACCATTATGTTTGTTCAACAAAACAGCAACAACCATTCATTTAAAAAGGAAAGAAATAGTCACCAGACAATTAAAATTCCTGTCCACAGGAGAATATTGAATATCTCAAGAAAATATACTCATGTGAAATGTGTTTAAGCTGGTGACAGGGTATGTTAGGTTGATTGCACTTGAGTGTGGCACCTCTTTACCACGAAGCAACTCTAAACTACCCACTCCCACTCTTGCAGGAAATATTTATTTTTAACTCAACAGGTTTTGTGTCGACATGTGGAGTGAGAAATCAACTGGGGTAAGAATGCATACTACCATACCTGAACCTCATGCAAAGCCTCTGAGAATGGCTGATCTCTAGAATTCACGATGACTATTGCTGGACTAATGACTAAAATAGAGGCTATTACCACTACATCTGTTTTGCATAGCCAGCAAATTGTTGACCTTAATCTTCAGCTCAAGTCAACACATTGGGGAAAATGTGTCTAAATCTAGAGAGACAACCAAATGCTAATGGCTAATCAATCAACCAATAAAATGTATTTTATAAAGCCATTTTTACATCAGTAGTTGTCAAAGTGCTTTTATAAAACACCCAGCCTGAAACCCCAAAGAGCAAACAACAACCAGGTTGATACACAGTGGCTAGGAAAAACTTCCTAATGCCGTGGACCTCTAAAAGAGATAAGTGTACCTGAATCACTAGAGACATACTCTCACGCCACTATCTTCCTCTCCAATCTCTTACAGATTTGGACGCGGGCCTTTAGATAGCAGGCTACACTCAGACAATTGTAATGACTCTGCCCCTTCATCAACTGCTTCTATGACATAAAAGTGGTGCCATAAAAGTCCTCCAGGAGGTCACCTGAAGTTCAGTGGTCACACAACATCAGAGGTGACCAAAGAGCATGATTGGTTTTGTCAGGTTATGACCAGATTCAACATAACAGGATTGTCTACATACTCCTTTCACCGTCACGCTGTGCACAACAGCCAATGGTCAGCAGCATTTTTTCTCTTCACTCCACGAGCCAGAGGAATAGATGAAAGGGCTGGCTGCTAGCAACAACACACTGAACTGACTGTCAGATTGAGAACATACTGAAATGTCTTGTCTGAGCAGTTTGACGTAGAGGTCTGCATTGCTCCGCTGGGACTTACGGTGAAATACACTCCTCTATTTCAGACCCATAATTAACTCAAGTGCTTTACCCAGCCCTTCAGAATCACAGTATGTAGCCTATAATTTATTATCAACAGATGTGTTGTTATGCCTATTGTTTTTTTTTTTTTACATGATCTAATCACTGGCTGTTGACGGGTTTCCTTGTTTAGAATGTCATACAGTTGACACCCCTCTCCATTGTTATTACTGGATTATTATATATACCAGCTTTTATTTTCTACATTTGTTTTCAACTGGGAACAGGGAACCATAGCAGTCTCTCTCTAGCTAATGAAATCCCAACTGTCGGGATTGAGGGAATGTTGATGGAGCTCCCTATTACGCTAAACACATACAGCCATTTATATTTTAACAAACCATAACAACTGCAAACAAAAGGGAAGGGCATAATTTTACACTGTGGAAACACAGGGTTTTAATCAGACAAATAAGTGAGGCCAAACCAAATGAATTATCTGTCCTTTGAAATGATATTCTAACAAGAAACCCTTAACAGGCTTAAATGCATACGGTGGTTTAAGTGTATCAGTCTTTCTCTATAGGGATGAGAGGTGTGGCAATTGTGAAAATGAAGGGAATTTTCTTCCAGCACAGACCAACCGTTGCTGATGGGAAAGGTCACTATATAATTGTAGTAGGAGAGATGCACTCAACCTAATTACTCTAATCAATGTCAATAGTTCAGGAATGTCCATAATGTTTATCTCTGAATCAACTACCTGATTGATGCCAAAAGAACTCCTCGATTCCTGTAATGCTAAGTAATGAGACTTGGGGACACACGGTACTAATGACAGAGTGAGGAGGAAAACCCTCCACTCATTAGCGAACTGGAGTTCTGTGAATAACTGAAAGCCAAAACATGCATTTTTGTGGCACAGAATAGTTTATTGATTTAGGATTCCAAGCTACTGATGCTTTTGCAATAAGTCATCTGGAAACTATGGCTTGTTTTGGGATGAACCAAAGACCACTTGGTTTGCCGTGTCAATAAAGGAAATCAAGCGATCACACAAAATAGTATATAGTATATCATAAGACAGCCTTGATATGTAGCCTTTATAGGACAAGACAGGTAATATAACCAGTACAGTACCTTTGAGGCCTTCTGGCACATGTACTAACAGGTCCTCCTCTCCAGGCGGTGAGTCCTCCTCAAAGTCCTCAATCCGGTGGTACTCTTGGTAGGCTTCAAAGTTGGCCATTGTGCTTCACATTCTCCCCAGCCTCTCCTCCTACAGGCCAGTTGGGAACACAAACACATTAGAAATGCTTTAATTCAATCGAGAAATCAAACGTCCGTTAAAACATGGTATGATAATCAAAGGTTATGTGCTTAAACATTCAAGGAATACTAACAGCACCTTCTTCGCCACAAAGACAGGGTGCCCACAACTACTCACACGAAGCAGTACCTCTTTTGTTTTGGTCTTATAGCTGCATACACTTCAGTATATGCCTGTAATCTGATGGCCTGGAGTCTGGCCTAGTCTCCTGAATATCCCCACCAAAAGCATGCAAAGACAGTCAAGGCTTTTCAGGCATGACACAGCGGGCTGGTTCAGTATCATGCCAGTACAGGCCTGTTTTCTAAAGTGGTCCAATTTGCTGCCCACTTTCACTGCCTATGATCCAGTGTATAAGATCTCATCTGAAACATAGTGTTATGGCTTGGGCATGTAAAGCAGCAACTTGCTTAACTGTCTTCTTTGATTACGAATTCTGAAACTTATGCAAACAAGCAGCAGGACAATGGTCTCAAAATCAGCTACCAAGGCATATTTAAGGGCCAGAAAGTGGAATGTTCTTGACTGGGCAAGTCAAACACCTGATCTGAATTCATGCCTTTAACATGCTGAAGACAAAACTGAAGACGAAAAGGCACTGAAATAAGAAGAAACTGATGATGACTGCAGTACAGACTAGGCAGGGCATCACCAGGGAAGATTGTGGCGAGAGTACTGATTGGCTTACTCATTCACATTAATGATGGGGCTCATTTGTTTCCAACTCCACAGCAACTTTCTATGATTTAGGCACTTATCAATTAATCAGGCAGGCCATTAAGATTTGTATAACGGCATGGGAGGCCTGGGGCCGGGTGGTCTTGGAAGTGACAATATCTGATTTACTTGCCTTGTTGTTCAGCACACACAACATCTGGTACCTTTTTCAAAAGACAAAATTACCCATTTCTGTACAATAATCTGGTCAGTCCCTTTCCATGGTTTTTCAGCAAGAGCCAGCGGTACCTATTATTAAAGTAGTTCTGTACATCAGCAACATGACTATTAATGGTTGAGGGCTGGGATGCACACTGTTATCCAGTAAATTCTTAACTTCAGTTTTGCAATGTCGCCATAGGTTGCCAGAATACCTTTGCTTTGTCCTCTTTGTCAAAGAGTCTCACTGCTACCGAGTGATGACGAGTTGTGTCTCGAATTAAGCATAGTTGCGCCACAATCCAGGTGGTCAGTAAGGCTGCATCCCCTCCACTTGGTAATCCTTGCATGTAGAGAACATTCTAAATTTGTGCAGCATGTTTCAAGAGATGCGTTACAGTCTCATGGTTTTGCAGAAAGCCCATCAGGATAGCTGCTACTCTATTCCATTTCTCCAGAGGACATACTTTACACATGCAGCAGTTTAGTGTTAGGCTTTTTATGAAGGCTCTTTCAGGAGTTCTCTCTTATTCATAGACAGTCCATACTCTGCAAAGTCTGGCCAAGCATCTACTCCTGTCAGGTGTATTAGGACTGGTTCATGGATTACCATTTTGTTCAAAGACTGCCGGCTGAGAAGAGCTTGTTTGAAAGCAAATGTTTGCGCTGCAACAAGGTAGACATGAATCAAAACTGTTATCAAACACAATTGCAAGTAAAATGGATGTGCTTAAGTTATATTAACAAATTCATAACACACACTCACCCAGCACACAACAGAGGCATAATTGTGAACATTAGAAGACATTTAAATTTAAGCATCAGCCAATCAAAACGGTTTATGTAGTGTCCCGAAATAGAATGCTACATTGTAAATGGTCTCATCACATCACCTGGCAAGTTGCAGAACACTACATTATAGATGACTCATTCAGATATCATCAGCTCATCAGAGCAAAACCCTTTTCTTCGCAAACCAATGGCATTTCCTAAATCAGGTCACCTCTGTAACTTGTTTTTATTCTTGATTGTTTTAAACAAAAATACTTGTTCTAGAACGGAACTCAACAGCTAGATGTAGATTGTATTCTAAAACTTTCCCCCAAAAGAAAATCAGTATGCAAAAAGGAGTGCCTTGCTTGTATGTCCGGCACATGCGCGGTTCGGACAATATTAGCTAGCTGACGTCACCGTGACAATGCTTGCAAGTGATCGGGTTTGAGAAGCACTTTCTGCCAATCTTTATGCTACACTCATTGAGATTACGAGAAATTTGTTACAGAGATAATCACTGTCATCTGGTGATGTAAGCATAGGTCTAACGTGTTTCAGGTTATCTGATGAGACGAGCTACTGTACAATTTAACATTCTATCAAATTTAATTGTCTGATGTTTAAACTTTAACGATTTTAAGAGTTTATTAGCTAGATACTTTTTGTTTTTTCTATGCATTTCTGCATAGGCTTAACATACCTTGCTAGGTAGCTTTCCATAAATAGAAATATGGTTAGCCTTAGTCTAGTCTGATTTACTTATCCAGTGTCAATACTTTTTGGTTAGCTGCTTGTAAACAACCTACCACTGTCAGTTTGACATATAGCGTTGTCTAACTAGGGGATTAACATCATATACTGTAAATAAATAGTTAACAAAATTCGCAAAAACAGCGGAAACAAAGCAACGGGACAACTAGCTAGCTAACGCAGTAACTGTTACTAGTGCGACAGTAAACGTTAGCGGTATACATGCATTATACTCTGTACAGTCTGTACTGTGTGATGCTGGCTGTTAACAATAGCTAGCCATAACAAAGAGTTAACAGTTATAGTTAAAAAAAACAGCACGTTTGTCAGCGCTATCTGTTCTTACCTCTTCGCGTATTTTCTTGCTAGCCAGCCAGCTAGTCGTTTATTCTTCTTCACAATAACGTTAAAGTACTGCTAATATGGCTAGCTATGTATTGTTCCCCTCGTCTCGGTCCATACGCTGGATTCTGATTTCAATTGGCCTGGGTGTTTGTGCTATTTGTCGAGATAGCTATCAGAATACCCAGCCAATGTTTTATCTACTTAACAAATAGCCATGTTGGTTGATAACAACTGGCTATTTAGGTTAAATTGCTAATGACCCAACTAGCGTTCGCTGGATTAATTGCCTACTCGTTTATTCGTGGGCTTCCACTGTTTTGTAATTCACAAACAAATGTCAACAAAACACCATTGACGTCACTTTATTATAACGATCGTCATTTCCGTGAGAAGAGTGTAGTTTTTCCTCACTGTACCACGTTCATGGACTCGGAAACTCGAATATATCCGACTTGCTAACTTGTTTAACGCGTAGTGATTGGGATAAAAATGCAGGCGTAAACTAGCTTGCTATAGCGGCATGTAGCCTAGAGGTTGCCTCCATAAAAATGATGTATTCCTTCAAGGAGTGAACAGGAGTCAACTGGGCGTTAGCCAAATAACTCAACATTCTTATTAATTACAGAAATAAGAAGCACAATATTATACACATTTTCCACTTGATTTTTGTACTAACGTATTCTATTGCAATTTATTCTGTTAAATGAAATGTGCAGTTTTTACTTATTCCCTATAGGCTCTCTACAAAAGTTTCTGTAAATATTAAATAAGCACTTATATATACTGCCCAAAAAAATTAAGGGAAAACATAATCATCACAGTATAACACCAAGTCAATTAAACTTCAGGGATATCGATTTGTCCAGTTAGGAAGCATAAACGATTGTGAATCAGTGTCAGCTGTTTTGGTGCAAATGAAAGTGACAACAGGTGCACTGGAGAGGCAACAGCAAGACAACCCCCAAAAAGGGAATGGTTTTGCAAGTGGTGGCCACAGACAATTGCTCTCTCTCCTTATCCTTCCTGACTGATTCTTCTCTAGTTTTGCTTTTTGTTAGTGGCCTTGTCACTACTGGTAGCATGAGGCGGTACCTGCAGCCATTTCAAGTTGCACAGGTTGTCCAGCTCCTCCAGGATGGCACATCCATATGTGCTGTCACAACAAGGTTTGCTGTTTCTCCCAGTACAATCTCAAGAGCATGGTGGACATACCAGGAGATGGGCCGTTTCACGAGGAGAGCTATACAGGGCCGTAGTAGGGCATCAACCCGGTAGCAGGACCGGTATCTGCTCCATTGTGCGAGGAGGAGCACTGCCAGAGCCCTACAAAATGACCTCCAGTGGGCTACTGGTGTGCATGTTTCTGACCAAACTGTCAGAAACAGACTCCATGAGGGTGGAATGAGGGTTTGACATCCTCTAGCGGGAACTGTGCTCACAGCCCAGCACCATGCAGCTCGATTGGCATTCGCCAAAGAACACCAGAATGGGCAGGTCCACCATTGGCATCCTGTTCTTTTCACAGATGAGAGCAGGTTCACACTGAGCACAAGTGACAGACATTCACACAGGAGCAAGCCCAGACATTGTCGGGTGTGCATACAGGCACGTGGGACCATACAAACTACTGAGTCAGATTATGAGTTTCCATGATGAAAATCACACAAGTTGGAACAGCCTGTGATTTCAATTGTTTACTTTGATTTTTGATGCGAGTTTGAATCCAGCCCTCAATCGGTTGGTGATTTTGGTTTCCATTGACTGTTGTTACGTCATTTTGTTTTCAACAAATTACACAATGTACAGTAAAGATTTTGAACTTTAATATATTTCATTCATCGTGTCCAGATGTGTTATTTCAGTGTTCCCTTAATTATTTTGAGCAGTGTACTTCCACATGAAAGTGTGGGCAAGGTCACCATTTGTGCATGGATTGCATAGATTGCATTTGTTATGGCATAGGTTTTTACAGCTGCGTCCTTTTTTCTTTTTGCTTCACCTGTACATGAATTCAAGTTGAACTTTTTCCTTACACACCATTATGCACAATTAAGCAAAACTTATTATCATTTGAATAAGTCAGAATGTTCAATTCCATCAGTGTCTACACACATGACTAAATGGTTTTAATTAGTTAATAATACTGTAAGCTATTAATAAAACAGGTTTTGAGTGAGGAACAGAAGGGTTAAAATTAAGACCACTGCAAATTGAACGCTTCTGTTCCTCACTCAAAGCTTTCCTTTTCAACTGTTTTGGAAAGGAAAGAAAAAGGTGCAGTGGTCTCCTAATTTTTTCCGGAGCTGTATATTTAAAATAAGGAGTATATTTCAAGTGTACAAAAATGCTATTTCCAATCATGTGTTAAAAATACATTAAAGTATGAAATAATTCAATACTTTTTAACATACTTAAATATACTTATAATTAGTACTTACATACTATTTAGTGTACTAAATTAAAACCTAAGTGGTTCCAAAATAATACACTTAAGTATAATTGTTATTTTTTTGGCTTGGGAAACTGGGCTGGCCAGTGTCTAAATTAGAAACAAATTATCAACAATAAACGAGAGCACCCCTTTGGAAAGGTGACATCTTCCCTCTAACATACTCATAACATATTACTACTTTACTCATTAACATGTTTCTCTCTAAACAAGTGGATGTATTTATAAATCATATAAATGGATGTATGTATTCATCAATAACTAATCAACATACCTAAAAATAACTTGATGAAAGAAAGGATATTTTTAGTTTCTCAAGTCTAGTGTTAGCCAAAGGAAATGTTTACTTTAAAAAAGAAAATGGGGTGACATTACCCTATGTTACCCCAAGTTCACCATGCAGCTTTCACCTGTAAAGGTGGGACGCAGGGATTTAATTTCAAAGATCGTCAATTAATAGCATTTCATAGCATTTAAACAGGATGCACTTTCTTCGTTGTGTTTTATCGTGCAATCAGTCATTCTCGTGTCCTAGCGTAGAAACAGCAAATACACTATAATAACAGTACATTTGCATTCTAGTACAGTTTGTAGGCAACATATTATCTCTGAATCTAGTCGGTGACTTCAGCTACCAGTCGAACGTACCCATTAATGTCAATGAATGAGATGCATTCTGGGATAGTGTCATGGCAGCCCGCATGTTTGTTCTACCTTGTACCCTTCTGAGCTAAGCGCTCTTGTTCTTGGAATTGTGCTACCTTTCCGTGAATAGGTCTAAAAATATGTTTCACTTACTTTGTAACAGAGTAAGCAACATTGCACCGGTGCGCCCCCTCTATTCCCGCTTGAATAAAACACAGGATTTTTGGAGACAGCCACGGTAGGACAACTGGCGATTTGGCTAATGCCGGGGGAGGTAGACAGCTGAACAGATGAAATGCATGGTTGTCAGGCTAGCTAGCTAGCTACCTATCTATCTAAAGACTTTGCGCTAATATAATCTATAAACTATTTTAGTCCAAGTCCGTTTCGAAGTTGTGGTGTTATTTATTCACTGTTCACGTGGTGTTGTAACATGTTTCTTTAGTAGCTGTTAGTTGTCAAGTTCATGTTGCCCTTTTAGGAGGCAACTGTGAACTGCCTGCACCTTCAGTGTCACAAAATTGAGGTTCAGTGACCTCGTTCTTTTCCAAGTTCAAATGTGGCATCACCACCAAAAGGAAATGTGAGCTATTCTTTGGTCCTGAAATCTATATATCTTATTAATTAAAAACGACATTTTATATGTGACCTCCAGTCCACCAACAAGATTAGATTAGATTCAACTTTATTGTCATTGAACAGTACAAGTACAGAACAACGAACTGCAGTTAGCATCTAACCAGAAGTGCAAATAGAGGGCAGAAAATGTGCAAGTATTAAGTATATGTATATTACAAGTAGAATGTATAGATGTGCAGTGAAGGCAAATTCAGTACAAATGGCAATACTGAATGCGCAATTAAGGCAAATAGAGGAGGGCAGAAAATGTATTAAGTATAGTGTATGTTACAAGTGGGATAATAGTTGTGCGGGTACCAATGGCTATTCTAAATGGCATTCTAGATGTGCAATCGAGTCAAATTGAAGGTTCACGGTAGCATGTGCAAACGGGATTCAGAGATAGCAGATGAGGTCCCTGAGGTAGACATGCATATGTAACAACTGTAAAAATGCAAGCACGATGGCAATTCTAAATGTGCAAAGAGGCAAACTGAATGTACAAGGTGCATGTGCAACTGAAATGCAGGGATAGCAGCAGTGAGGTTCCTGATGTAGACACGTACCTGTAACAACTGAAAACTTCCACTATCAAACTATACAAGGCAGTGTCGTGGGGGGGGGGCATGGTTAGTACAAAGGGAGTAGTGAGTAGTGCAACAAGGTCCCCTCAACTCAAGTTAACGCTCAGCAAATGTTATCCATTTTTCTCAGACTTGCACAAGATCAAACTAATAGCATAGGTATATGATAACCAAATTGACTTGATTACTGTCTAATATAGTCTAGAGCAGGGATGGGCAATTTGGATGGTGGTGGGGGCCACAGAATTTATGTACTGGTCAACAGGGGGCTGCAGATTAACTTGGAACACACACACACACACGTCCATGTATTGTATGTAATTATTAACAAATGCATTCAAAGTACACTAGGTCTGATTCTAGTTAACGTATATCTGGGCAGTTTTAAAATATTGACTAACGTGCCGTTTTCCCGCTCTGCTCATCTCTCCCGGGACTCAGCGCCACTGCCGTGTTATTAAACGCGTTAACCCTTTGAACGCTATAGGCTTTTTGGCTGTTTTCACTACTTTCATATTTTGGCTTGTACAGAGACTTCTGTAATAGGTATCATCAAGTGTTTTATGGCTCAAATATCAGCGCACACTCAGCTACACTTAGAAAGACATCACAACAGCTCTCTGAGACCCTGAAATTACTGTTTTATATGTAAACATGGAAAAAAAGATTTCAAGTCTATTTCATGTTTTGTTTCCAGCATAGATTTTGGTTCTAATACAAACTTTACAACGAATTTAAGGTCAAACATGATATATATATATATATATATATATATATATATATATTTTTCTATTTTTTTTGTGTGCAAATCTCCTTTTACTGTTTTCTAAATTCATCTGAGGGCCGCACAAAGAGGGGGTGGGGGTCGCCAGTTGCCCATGCCTGGTCTAGAGTAAGTACTTAACCTTTGAAAGCCAACACAGTTTCCTATTTGTTTCAGATTACGGCTGTACACCACACAATGTGTCATCGCAGGCAACGGCTCTGGACAGCCTAGTAATATTGCTAGACATATCTGGGGTCTGGCTCAAAGAACAGTCCGCCAATCTTCCTGCAGGAAAATAAGATTGCCATGGGGGGAACTTCAGTTTATCTTGGGGCCACTGGTTCTTACTGTCTCTGCTCGCTTACTTGGCAATGTAGCATACTGTCAAGCAGATGTAAACAACAACATTCTACTAGAGCTTCAAGCCAAAGAAACTGAGCCTGAATTTGACTGGAATATCCTGTGGGAGTTTGTCAAACCCCAGCTGTTTGGCCTTCTTGGTGCTGTTGTGGTGAGTTACTTAGGTTATGGTAACTTCATGGGTTAAGACTGCTCAACAACTAGGCCACTACAGAACATAAGACTGTAATTCTTACATTCTGGTTAGATTAGATTCAATGTTATTGTCATTGAACAAGTACAAGTACAGTACAACGAAATGCAGTTTATTGCAAATGCAGTACAAATGGCAATACTAAATGTGCAATTAAGGCAAATAGAGGAGGGCAGAAAATGTACATTATTAAGTATAGTGTATGTTACAAGTGGGATAAATAGTTGAGCGGGTACAAATGGCGATTCTAA
This sequence comes from Esox masquinongy, assembly GCA_016801175.1. Taxonomy (NCBI): domain Eukaryota; kingdom Metazoa; phylum Chordata; class Actinopteri; order Esociformes; family Esocidae; genus Esox; species Esox masquinongy. Next base: position 14,941 of record JACXGI010008943.1, read on the forward strand.
ATGTGCAAACGAGGCAAGTTGAAGGAGTAAGATAGCATGTGCAGAGATAGCAGCAATGTGGTCCCGAGGTAGACATGCATATGTAACAACTGAAAAATGCAATTACGATGGCAATTCTAAGTGTTGCAACGAAGGCAAGTTGAAGGTGCAAGGTGGCATATGCAACTGAAATGCGTGGATAGCAGCAGTGAGGTTCCCGAGGTAGACACGTACCTGAAACAACTGAAAACTACCTTATCAGACTTTTCAAGGCAGCATCAGAGTCCGGTAATACAATGGGAGTAGTGAAACAAGGTCCCTGAGAGGTGGAGGTGGGGTATGGTTAGTGATGGGTCACAGAGATCAGCAGGGTTACAGTAGATGGGAAGAAACTGTTCCAGAGCCTGCTGGTGCGGCAACGAAGAGACCTGTACTGCTTGCGTAATGGTAGCAGGGCAAACAGTTTGTGGCATGGTCTCTAAAATGTTTTTTACTAAAATTCCCAACTCAAGTCTAAATGTTGAATAAAATTTCATAAGAATCTACTTGACATGTTGTCCTTATATAGGATCAAATACCCCTTGGTATGTGTTAGACTATTAGGCCTAACACAACTTTCAAGGCATTGGTCTGCATGTGATTCTGCATTTGTAGAGTACTTCCTGGCTGTATTTTCAAATACAATGGCAGCATAAAACCTGAACCTCAAATATTTCCTACTAATTGTGAGGGAATTTTGTTGTTAATATTAGCCAATTGTTAAGCCAAACTGCAGAGACAACCTGTAAGCACATTCCTGCTTGTTGAAATGATTACAATATCTCAGGTGACTTGTTAAAGACAGATATTTCATGGGAACAAAGAGATCAGTCTGATGTTTGGGCAACAGGACAGCCTACAACATGTAAATAAGCCAAACTCCCGTTTTTGTTGATATTATTGTATTTTATTTCCCAGTGTTGGAATGTTAAATGATTTCAGACCCACTAAATTTGAGTTTAATTAACCAATCACGTTTGTTTCTCAGCTTGCTTTTGGTGCTGCTGTCTTGAATATTCAAATTCCTCTGATGCTGGGTGATCTGGTGAACATAGTGGCACGTTACATGAGAGAACATACTGGAGATTACATGAGAGAGATGAGGGGACCTGCTCTGAAGTTGCTGGGATTGTATGGTCTACAAGTATGTTGCCTTGTCAGAAATGAATTGTCTTAAATGATAACATTTTATTTTATTGTTGATTGAATAATGTATTTCTGTATAATATAGTAAAAGATACAGTCATGAACTCTGTCTTTGCTGTAGGGTCTGCTGACTAGTGGTTACATCATCCTGCTTTCCAGGGTAGGGGAGCGAGTAGCAGCAGACATGAGGAAGACCCTTTTTCAATCTTTACTAAGGTATACACAGTTGCAGTTACATCTTTACTGAAAGCAATTGTTACAATACACCAGTATTCATCTATTCAGTATAGTAACTTATTTGATGTCCCTTGACAGTAGTCTTTACCCCCTGTTCAACTGTCGCTTATTGCTTACACAATACTTTAATTTTTGCTTCAGGCAAGATGTAGCCTTCTTTGATGCCAACAAGACTGGCATGCTAGTGAATCGTTTGACTGGTGATATTCAGGAGTTCAAGTCCTCTTTCAAACTGGTCATCTCTCAGGTACACAGTCATTTATTGGATAATTAGAAGTAGTTCAGGAGTCAACATTATATAACATGTTATTAAGGATTAAAACACAATAAAGGCCTATTTCCATTGGGGCCCCTAAGCACTTTTTAATTACATTAACTGTACTTATTCAGTATTCCCCCCCCTCATTATCTTTCATTTAATAACTTTTGCTCCCATCTAAAGAAAGGCCACAAGAGGAAAATCTAATGACCTTGCTCGTTTTACTCTTCCGCAGGGCCTGCGGAGTGTAACTCAGACGGTTGGGTGTTTTGTGTCCCTCTATCTCATCTCTCCTAAACTCACTGGTATGACAGTGGTGATACTTCCCTGCCTAGTGGGAGCTGGAGCTCTGATTGGCTCATTCCTTCGCAGGCTGTCTCGATTGGCTCAGGAACAGGTAACACTCATTCTCACTCTGAAACACATTAGAAAAATACAGTGTGGACTTAGCAATCATTTTACTGAGTTTATCAGAGCTACAGCATAGATAAGTGTGCTGACCATAGGTGCTGGCTGTCTGGCTTAAGAATAAAGTACAGTATGTGGGTGTGTAGGTATCAAAAGCTACAGGGGTGGCAGATGAGGCCCTTGGCAATGTGCGGACAGTGAAAGCCTTTGCTATGGAGGAGCGAGAAATGCAGTGAGTGACAATCTATGAAAGTCCGGACACAGACATAATCAAATATAATATTGATCTCTTTTAAAACATTCATAATTTCAGTGCTTGCTGGAGTGATTGTGTGTTACTGTTTCTGTTTTGCAGGTTATATGCCTGGGAAGTGGATAAGTCTTGCGAGATGAATGAATCTTTAGGCTCAGGGATAGCTGTTTTCCAAGGAATGTCAAATATAGTCCTGAACTGTGAGTTCCTTTCGTCATTGTAATAGGGAATTTCTAGGTAAATGACGAGGAGTTGTTGAGAGAGTCAGTCAGAAATCAATCAGGTTCAATACAAGTTGCAGCAAGGAGCTTTGAGCTAGAGCCCAATTAAGTTCAGCAAGCCTTTTCTCCTCAGGCAGTTATATCCTAAAATGGAAGACTTGTGACAGCGTCAATTAACCATGCAGGAACACTTAATCAGGAATTGTTGTTCTGTCAACAATGTCAACAGACCTTGTAGTAATTAAGGTACTATCAGGAATAACTGCTCTGTTAACAATGTTGTTGAATCCTGTAGGATTTCTAAGCCAGGTACAGCTATTACTGGCATGCATACATGGCTAAGACTACCAGTTCAATAATCAGTACATTAATAATCAAATGTCATGGAAAATAAATCACAAAATGTCTCTATGGCCATGTACAGGGAGTGAAACTTTCCGGAATATACGACTAAAGTATTTAATTTCTTGCAGGCATTGTTTTAGGCACAATTTTTGCTGGTGGGTCTTTGATGGCAGGTGATGAAATGTCTCCAGGTGACCTCATGTCTTTCTTGGTGGCTTCACAGACGGTTCAAAGGTAAATAACGTACTGTCAAGATTCAATTTTGGGTGATCCCTAACTTGTCAGATGCTTCCATGATCATAAGGAAGTGTTTGATATACATTAAGTGAGTAACAAAACTTATTTTACCTTTTGTTACGTTGTTTTTCTCAGGTCACTGGCCAGCATCTCTATCCTGTTTGGCCAAGTGAGTTTAGTACAATTCATTATTTGAATTAACTATAACATTTATACATTATTAATTAGTCAGGTTTCACAAAACACATCACCTTCGGTCTTTGCTTAGGTTAGTCTCTTTTTTTCTGTACCCTACAGTATACAACTTTCACAATTCAATTTCTATTAAATACACTTTATTGACATTGCAAGTTAAACTATGTATATTATCAAATTATACATGGCAACAACAGTGGTCAAACTGTCAGCAATAAAACAACAACTCTAATAATTATGTTGTTAACGATTGCTGTTTTTCTTTTTTTTTTTCTGATGCTCTCATCCAGAGCATCTTAAAGTGTTCAGCTGAAACCCACAACCATGATGTTGCTACTTGAGTAGAACAATACCAATGAGAATACAAATAAATGGAAGTTATAGTTGGAGTAGGCCAGTCTCACCCTGATTAAAAATGCATATGGTATGAAAAGTAAAACAGAATGGCAAATACGCCTAGCTACAATTGTCATGTTTGCACTTGTCATTGAATGTCCCTGAGGTTTGGCAGCCAAAAATAAAACATTTTGGCACATGTATTAAAGTGTGCTTAGGTTTTCAGTTAATATGGCTGTAAGCAACTTCTAGAACCTACCCTTTTTTCCAGATGGTGAGAGGCCTGAGCTCTGGAGCCCGTGTTTTCGAGTACCTGTCTTCGGAGCCTAGCATTCCACTGTCAGGGGGAGGCCGTATCCCTTCCAAGTCTCTGACAGGACGGGTGGACTTCATGAATATCACTTTCAGGCAAGAACACGTCAGGAAGCCACAAAGAACATAGATGTTGGAAATGTACCTCTAAATTATCATGACTGTCTAATTGTGGTTGCGTGTTCAATATTTGAATTTTATTGGCTGATTGGGAAGAATGGGCAGGCTTGAATACAAACCTTGAGCAGGCTCTCAGATTTCACACATTGTATATGGTCAGAGAAGTAGTTAAGTCAATTACTCTATGAATTAGGGTGTTGGTGGAATCAAAGGTGGTAGCCAAATGAATACAAACAGCAGCATAACACTGTGTTTTCCAGACAAACAATTTCAATTGAAAGCCAAAGGCCTTAGATCTCTGATGAGGGAAAACACAACTAAATTACTCAAAAGATTGCCCAGATTGGTAGATTGTTTAATGCAGGCATAGCAAAACATGCCTCTTTAAGATGCTCCCCTTGCAACTGCCCCAAAAGTTCCAAAACACACCTTACAAATATTAGATTTATTTTCTTTGTGTTGTCACAGTTACCCAACAAGACCTGGCCAACCAATCTTGAAAAACTTCAACCTCATCATCCCCCCCTGTAAGACTATCGCTATTGTTGGAGAGTCAGGAGGAGGTAATGTCTCAATGTACACCTAATTAGTCAATAATGTGTTTTTTCTTCCTGAAAATGTGGTACCTAATTATATACAAAGATAAAAATAGTAATATCTTAACACACAACCTGGATAAAGTATGATTATATAAATCAAACCAAAACTCTGGTTTAAGGTTTCAAGATGCTTCATGTTAAAACATTAACAGTAAAGTAATACATTGGCAGGAAAGCAACTATTCTAAAGCAATCTACTTATTTATTGTATATTATTAGCCATTATATAAAAAAAAACGTATACAGTTTCACAACAGTATTTATAAAATGACTTCAGTTATGGCTCTTACACTACAGGAAAGTCCACCGTGGCTTCTTTGCTAGAGCGTTTCTATGACCCCAGCAGTGGTGTTATAATGTTGGACGGCCTGGATATCCGGACCCTGGACCCATCATGGCTCAGAGGACAAGTTATTGGATTCATCAGTCAGGTAAATATCGTAGGATAATCATTCAACTCATAGCTTTATGTTTTTCAGCAAATATTGTTTTTTTCTATACATTTGTGCTTGGTTGTTATCCTGAGTATGGCATGACCTTTTTGTCAAAATGGTACAAAAACATTGTTTGTTTGTGTACATTTTCCTCACTTGCTTGCAGGAGCCTGTTCTGTTTTGCTCCTCCGTGATGGAGAACATTCGCTTTGGTAAGCCAGAGGCCACTGATGCTGAGGTAATCCATGCTGCCAAGCAGGCCAACGCCCACCGCTTCATCACAGGCTTTCCAGATGGATACAACACATTGGTTGGTAAGTGACAACACATTTACGAGGGAAAACATTTTTTTTTATCTCCCAGAATGGCTCAGCACATTGTAAATACAATAATACTATACAAAGAATGAACCTAGGCACACAAGCTCATTGCTATTTATAAAGGCCTTTTAACATCGGCAAAGTTAACACAGTGAACGTGCTTTAACAGTACAAACTATCATAGAACACGATCTCTACCGACACACAGGTGAGCGAGGAGTGACTATGTCCGGGGGCCAGAAGCAGCGTATTGCCATCGCCCGTGCCCTCATCAAGAACCCCAGCATCCTGATTCTGGATGAAGCCACCAGCGCCTTGGATGCAGAGTCGGAGCGGGTGGTGCAGGAGGCTTTGGACCGGGCCACCACAGGACGCACCGTGCTCATCATCGCCCACAGGCTCAGCACCATCCAGAGGGCCGACCTCATCTGTGTCATGAGCAATGGGCGCATCTTAGAGGTGAGAGGGTAGCTGTAGCACAGGGGAGTAGAGACGCGTTTTCGTTTGTCCCGTCGTTGTTCTTGTCCAGATGTTGGACATGCTTACCAATCATTTTCTCATCATTAACATGATAGTACATAGCTTTTTCGCCACTACATTTCTTTACCAGCAAATATGTATTACTAATGTATCTAGGTCCATTTTTAATTTGTGCGACGTAACCAGTGTAATGCTGTACCGTATAGCGATTTTACACTTGACAACTTGGTTGTGTAGTTGTATATCTAACAGGTAATTTTCCTCTTCCTAGGCTGGAACTCACATTGAATTGCTTAGCAAAGGAGGGCTGTATGCTGACCTGATCCGCAGACAGAGATCAGAGGGACAGAAGTGAACACTACAGTACATTCATAAAGCACAGGGCTGTAGGCCTACAGCCTTTGTCTAGAAAGGAAAGATATCTTGTATCATGTATAGTCACAGGTTTCATGTTGGTGTAGAAAAGAAATATGATATTCATACAATCCAAATGTATGGGTGGACCAACTAAGTTTTATTTTATTGTGGTCTAAGGCTTTGGAAATTACAGGTGTTTATCATTTGTTGTTAATAGGAAGATTATTCTAATTGTACAGTATTTCAATGTTTTTAAACTGTCCTGTATAAATCAGTATATTTTGCAAGACTTTTTCAATCTTGAGTCTTTCATCTTGGGAACAAAAACTATAGGGGTGTGTCTCTGGTACAGAGGCCTCCCTTTTGTACAGCCTCTGATGCAGTGTATCTCTAGTAGCCGAAAGGGAGTTTTAGCAATGCCATTAAGGGCATCTGCCATTTCATGTTGTCAGTTGCATGTAAGAACAAAAATGTGGGCTCATGCTTTGATATTCATTGTGTAAATATAAAAACAAAGCTATGTAAAAAACAAATGGTTCTATTGAAATGTGGTTGTGAATCCTACCTATTTGAATAGCTTCCCTATATTTAAAATAAAAGCTGGGGAGTGCCTCTTCAAGAACACAGAATGTCTTATCCAATGGTGAGGGAAACCCAGTGCCAAGCGCAATCCAATTTTAATAACATTGAATAGGTACAAAGCGATCTCTTTTCTCGTTCAAAATCTGTTCACTTACAAGATTGACAAGCATTTTTTAAAGAAAATGCTATTTGGAAAAAACGATTTGACTGTTTTGTAACTTCAGAGTCATTCAACAGTGGTCAAGGGTTAGACTTCTAGTGATCGGTTAGTCGCTTTACATGTCAGGAATGGCCTCTGAGATCCTTCAACAGTGATACGTCTTGTAGACCAGACTCACTAGAGTTGACCAGTTTTAATCAAAACATTATGGGGCGGTTCTTCGAGTGAGCTGTCTTGGTCCTTGTACTGTCTCTGATACTAGCTAGCACGTCATTGTAGCTGAGAACAGCTAGCTAGCTAACGTTAGCTATCAAAACAACCCCAAACCCTGGGGCTGCATTTAACAAAATATGCAAAAGTATGAAAAGCTTGAGAAGATTGGAGAGGGTACGTGTACCTGTTTCTTTCACAGGATTTCGTTGTAGCTCAGATTATAACTGGTGGGATGTTGTTGGCATCACATTCATTACATTGATACTACTGTACAGTAGCTAACTACCTAACCAACGTCAGCTTTTTAATGTGAATGACATTCTTATACGTTGCAAATGATTTGCAAAGTCAAGATAATTTTGATGATGTCTGTACTTTAGTCCGATTACGCCACAACGAAGAGTTAATGCATACTGTATGGCTTGATTAGCTACTACCATTAGCTAGCCACTGCTAGCTGGCTAACATTTATATACCTAAAAATATTTTGACGTAATTTAGTGTTAACTACATTTGCTTTCTAGCTATGAAAACATGTAACACAGTTAACTTATTCGGTAATTATATAGCTAGTAATGAAGGTGACTAGTTAGCTCGGGTGCCAGGCTAGTCTGTAGTGTCCCGATTTTAGAGTAAGCTAACGTTAGCTTTTTATTCTATGAAATTAATGAAGCTAGCTTGTCAGGGTACTACTAGGCGGGTCCGCTCTCCATTTTATGTACACAGCCCATTCTGTCAAGCAACCTACAGTAGTTGAATACATGTTTTATTTCAGGTACATATGGAACGGTTTTCAAAGCAAAAAATAGGGAGACGCATGAAATCGTGGCTTTGAAAAGAGTTAGATTGGATGACGACGATGAGGTAAGAATTTTTGAAACTACAAATATAGCTGGCTAGCTTGGAAACCACAGTTAACATGAGCTACTCTGACGCTAGAGTTCATAGCTACTACTATGTTATTTGGTTTCTTTTAGGGGGTCCCAAGTTCTGCCCTGCGAGAAATTTGCCTCCTAAAAGAACTGAAGCATAAAAATATTGTGAGGTGGGTCTGATATTGAATTTGCCAAGTTCTGAAAATAAATGAATAATAACTGTTCTAACGTCTGACTTTGCTATCACAGTATGATTTCAACATGCAAATAGTTTTATAGAAAATATATCTTGCTTTCCCTAGGTTGCATGATGTTCTGCACAGTGACAAGAAGTTAACATTGGTGTTTGAATTTTGTGATCAGGTGAGTGGTATCAGATGTACCCAGATGCCATTTTTGCATAATGAAGAGTTTATGCATGCTAGCTATCATAATTTAGCAGTACAAAATGACCTGTCAATTTGAATTGATTATCTTGATTTTTACAAGATAATGGTTTCATCGCCAGTGATTATATTTTTTCTATTTAATGTGTTATTTTTTACTGGGGTGCTGTGATTTAACCAGTGACTTACAACCACAGGATCTAAAGAAATATTTTGACAGCTGCAATGGAGACCTCGATCCAGAAACTGTCAAGGTGAGTCAAGAAGATTAAAATAAAAAAAATACGTGCAAAATATGTTTCTCAAAAGCAGGTTTGTGTAAACATGACGTCCAGCCGAATGCACGTCAGCCAAATGCACATATCACTCCACCATCAGTGTTCTGTCTTATAGTTAGAATACCAGTGTCCTGTCTAATAGTTAGAATATAATTTGTGCTTTATCTTTTTGTATCTTTAACTCTTCTGCTACTTTCTGTATATGCAGTCGTTTATGTACCAGCTGTTGAAGGGACTTGCCTTCTGTCACAGTCGGAACGTTCTCCACAGAGACCTGAAGCCACAGAATCTCCTCATCAACAGGGTAAGTTAGTGTAATGTTGGACTGACTACTTCTAGAAAGTCATAAAAGACTCCCTATGTTGTATATGTCGGATTTAAATATGCATTTTTGGATCTGGAGCACAAAGAGTTTGTATGTTAATAAGGGCATTCTGGTAGGTTGTACCATATCATACCAAATAGGTACACAGTTGTTTTGGCTCGAGGACCGCTTACTAAAAATTACTGGCTAAAACTATTCAAATTCTAGAGTTCGTCTTTAACTGATAATATTCTGTTACTAATTTCTGAGAAAGTAAGAAAATCTTTCACATTGCCAACAATGTGGTATGATTTGCACCTTACAGAATGGAGAATTGAAGCTGGCTGACTTTGGTTTGGCTCGAGCATTTGGAATCCCAGTGAGATGTTACTCAGCAGAGGTGAAATATTAAAAACATAGTTTACATGAAATGGACAGTTTTTGGTATTCATTTGGAAACAAGCATTAGCAAACAAAATGACTGGCGACACTCAAGCATCTCTCTCTGTAGGTTGTGACGTTGTGGTACAGGCCCCCAGATGTGCTCTTCGGTGCTAAGCTTTATTCTACCTCCATTGACATGTGGTCTGCCGGATGCATTTTTGCAGGTATGTGTAACTAGCTAAGTTTGCAAAAAATTGGCAACATGCAGTTTGCATTGTCCCACCAGTGGTGTGTTTCCACTAAACAGACTTTTTTTGTTGGTAAAAAGCAGTGCCTAATGATGTAATGAACATAATTTTTTCATGTACCGGATAGAATTTGAAAATGTGTTTAAATAGTTATTTTTTCCAAACTCTATTGATGGTGACGAACAGTTGTGTTAAGTAGTAAATGTGTCCACCACCACCTCTTGCATAATTAATTTTACATATGCCAAAAAATTCCATCATATAAACAACAAAAATTTAATTTTACAGACAAATCCTGTTCTGTCACTTTTTTTTCCTTTTTTTTAACAACATGTCTTTACTCACATGGTTATTATAAGTTGGTAAATATGTGCATGTTAATACTGCTCAAATACGTTCGGGCATCTGCCTAATTGATTTTTAAAATTTATTTAACATTTTTTTATTAGAGTTGGCAAATGCTGGAAGGCCTCTTTTCCCAGGTAATGATGTTGATGACCAGCTGAAGAGGATCTTCAGATATCCTTTTTAGAACCGTTTACATGGCTGACCTGGTTCTGTAAATTTGTAGTTCTTTTAAAAAAAATTAAATGGGTATGTTTTGAACGCATATGGAGCAGACGTGCTGTGACAATCCTCTGTTTAGCAGCAGAAAGGATCAAGTTAAACTTAATTCACTATTGCAGGTTTTCCCAACAGGTTGATGGAGAGCTACTAGTTGCCTCTTCCCACTTATAAGGAGCTTGGATGGTACGGTTTTCACCAGGGAGTGGCAGGTAGCCTAGTGGTTAGGCTGAGCATCGAATAGTTGAATCCGTTTTTCTGTCCCTGAGTAAGGTTGTAACTGTACATCACAATGTGTTCTCTGTTAATTTACTTGGTAAGATGAAGCTAAAAATAAACTATCAACAAATCTTAGAAGTATCACATACCCATAAGATTGCTGGTGAAATCTGGTTATCGCCCAACCCTAGTATATAGAAAAGTTATTCATTGATTTTATGTAGTGGTGATAATGTTTCCTTAATGCTGTGGCACATTATTGGGTACGCCAACTGAAGAGCAATGGCAGACAATGACGAAGCTTCCAGATTACAAGGTGAGTACTTATTTTTTTGTAATGATTGACAATTTGCAGTAATTAAATAATGGAAGATTCTAGATCACAAATACATTTCTGCGAGGACAATCACATTTTTGTCTGCACTACTTTCTGTTAACATCGGTTGTTTTGCCCACAGCCGTATCCAATGTATCCAGCCACGACCTCACTGGTGAATGTTGTACCTAAACTCAGTAGCACAGGACGGGATCTGCTGCAGGTAAGCTGCAGTGTGGTTTTGAATCCGGCCTACTGCTTTCTAAGAAAAAGCATTTTTTTTCACCAGTCATCTGGCTAATAAGTCATAGAACGCCTGAGTATATGTAAATATATGTATGTATATATATACATAATCTCTTACTAATCTAAGTCAAAGCTCATGTCAAATTTTTAAAATTTTGCTTTACACACGTGTTCTGGTTCTTTAGCCAAACCCATCAGTTTGTTAGACCAATCAGATTAAACTTGTTTTTGGGACCAGTTAGATGGTATGGTAATTTATGCAACTGGTTAGTTATCTGGAAGGTGTTAACGTCCAGATGCTAACGTATGTGGGTGGGGTGTAGCGTTTGGATTTTGGGTTGCCAGGGAAAGCTTAGGCAGGATTATCAAGTGGCCACCAGGTGGAGCCAGTGGTAGGCTACCTGAAGGTTTAATGCCATCCATTGCAGCCATCGGGCTGCAACGGTACGCCTAACCATGGTACTGTATGTACTGCAGTTTGAGGGTCATGGTTTGGTACGTTTTCTGTACAGCGCAAAAATGTATTGTCATGTGTTACGGGAAGATCATTTATCAGTTAATTTGGCAAAAGATGCAACACTAATCCGAGGACAATATTATTTATTATGCCTGATGAAAGCATTATTTGTCACATAAAATGTATATGGGATGTATCACAATCGATTTGGGCTCCCCAATTTTGTTTTCACTTTGACAGAACAGCCTTTTATCATATAGGTGATCATTATTTCAAAAAGGTCTATGAAATGGCATTAGTGGGGGGAGAGCAATGGTACCACATGATGCTGCACTTACTATAGCTCAACCCTGCTCTCCTAGAGTGAGAGAGTTGCATGCATAGAGAGACCGTCCCACAATTACTTCAAGCAATTTATGAATTTGGACAAATCCTTTTACGTCGATAAAAAAAAAAAGTATTCATTTGTGTCGTACGGTTATTAATACCTATACCATTAATGCCCTAATTGAGTCACATTCTCTTTTCCCTTTTTTAGAATCTGCTGAAGTGTAATCCTATTCAGAGGATTTCAGCAGATGAGGCATTGCAGCACCCCTACTTCGCTGATTTCTGCCCACCGTAGACAAGATGCCAAAACACACTCAAATGAACCTCAGCCATCGGAATCAATCCTCTTTCACTTCATCTTCTCAATAGGACCCGTCAAACTCCCTGCAAGGCACATCTTCCAGCACCAAATGTTTTAACTAAGAGACTTACCTTTAGGATATCATGTTGTGCCTCTTACTTGGTTGAAGTCCATGTTAGCGCTGCAAGGTTGTAGATTTTGTTAGCAAGCCTGTCTGTGAAGTGCATTAGGCGTAAATTGAAACATGTAGCAACGAACAAATTTGGATCCGGAGAAACAATGGATCCTTCTGAATCAATAGCTGCACAGTGTAGTAGGCGTTTTTTACAGTTGAAGTAGCATGCTGTGTAATATACTGGCAAAACTAGGTATTTGAAAACATTGTTCAAATAGTTTTGATGCGCTGCTGCTCTTAAAGAGCCACTCCAGTCACATGATCACCTTCAAATTGCCAAACTCTTTTAGAAACAGTTTTCAAAATGTATTCTCACCTTGTCTCTCACGTATCACCACCAATCACGATCAGAGTGAGGATCAGGTTGTTAGGTGAAGAGTACTGCTCCGTCTGTTTCAAAAACCAAGAATCAGTCCTCTTATTCTGTCTTCTAAATCAATGACTGCTTTGCAAGCTGTGACTTTTCAGCCGGAAAGAGATTTCAAGTGGATGATCATGACGGGAGTGGCTCTTCGGCTAGTAAATATTGCATGAATAGGTCATGATAAGATTGAAGACTTTCATATCTTCCTTGTCAACTATTTTCCACTCACTGTAATAGATTGTACAACAGAGGGAGGTTTATTTATATTCATCAGTTACTTCTCAGGCTTTCTATTTAGCTTTTTATATACTTTTGTGAACTTTGTAAATGACAGTTGCTTTTATAGCTTAGATATCATCCGCTCTTTCAAGTATAGTTCAACACTGAAAGTTGGGGTATTGTCAAACCTGGGGCCAATAGATGAGCAATATGAATAGTGGACAATACTTACCTGTCATTGCTTTTTAGTTTATTTTAGTAACTTTCTACCATCTTATCAGTGACCTGATGTCTTACAGCTTAGTGAAAGTGAAGTGAGGGAGGAAGCCCATTCATACCCGGTATTACATCACCATTGTTTTGCCCCATTTTAAGTTTGGCTGTGTTTAATCAGACAGGTAACTTAGGCAAAGAACTAACTAGGTGTGCAGTTTTATTTCACTGCAACCTTAACCCACAAAAGCCAATATTGTAAGTCATCTTTGAAATCTACTACCAAAATATTGGTTTTCATCAATAGGGGAATTGATTTTCATTTTGATGGAGAAAATATAGAATGCATGTATTTATTGATAATTTGAATGTCTGCTTATGTGTGTATTTAGTCTTTTATACAACACAAATTACTTTTCATGAGTTGAAGATGCTCCATCTATAAAAATAATGTGTGACTTAATGCATGGCATTTGAATTAATGCATGGCATATATTATGCATTATACTTTGATAGTTTGTATGTTTGCATTATAAGTAGAGAATATCTGGGGATATTACAAGATTCATGCAAATTTGGTGCTTACTTTAGAGGAGACTGCTGTAGATTATTAGTTGAAATCTGACATGATGTTCATTTTTAGTTTGAAGAGTGAATTTTGCACTTTCCTATTATTGTTGCTTTATTGTAGGACTTTGGTCATGTACAATTTCTGTCAGTCAGTGGTTTGAAACACGAGTTCTATATTCAATAAAGTTGACTCAAAATGTGCCCTTTATTTTCTGTTAAATGAAGGCTGACCTCCCTCAGTAAGATCTGTGGCACTAAAGAAAATCCTGCCATAAGAGCCTTTGCTATATTTTGCCCTAGGCATCAGCTTGTGCAACTGGGTTAAGTTTTTACCATGGTCCCTAACTAATGGGAATCTGTGGATCTGCATATGTATGTCGGGTACTGTGTAAAAGTTTGAGGAGAACTGAGAACATTGTTTAAAGCCATTTATCGGTGCAGTAAGTATATTTTTTGGAAAAACAGAATTACATAAAATACATACACAAACATTACTACAATAAAAAGCAACAAGAATTTCTTGTGTTGTCTAAAAGGCAATTGATATTTTGTTTTATGGCTAGAAGAAATGTAAAATGCATTTGACTGGGTGAGTTGATGGACAGAAAATGCTGTGGAAGACCAAAAAAATCTGTCTTTGAAAAACATTACTTGGGTAGCTTGAGGGACAAAAGGAAATCCAGTGAAGTGCTTGCTCAGCAAAGTGAGAAGTCAATACAAGAAAAGGACTTGTAGGGAGGGCATATTACACCCAAGAAACTATTCTTGCAATCTGTTCTGCTTGTTGCCTTTGAAATTGTGTAAGTTAATGATATTTTGGGTCTTTAACTGTATTTTCTGTCAGTAACTTGCCCACTTTTTTTCCATTTCTTTATTCCAATCAACCCAGGTGGATACTATTATTTGGCTGATAGTACAGAATGTGTACCATCTGTCACCGCAGGACACATTGTGCATATACTTCAGTGCAGTTATTACAGTGTATTTACATTGGTATAATGCCACTAAAAGTCGTTTTCTCATAGTTGAATATAGTCTGTTACCGCCATATTTTCACTCAGAGAGGGATTTCGCGAGTATTGGCAAAGGACATTACTAATAAATTTTTTATGTAGTTTTGAATGAGCAATTTTTTTATATTTTGGTAAATATGGTAATATTTTTATATTTTTTCAACTCTCCCAACTTCATGGGCAATATGTAATTAAGACTGTACCTCATCCAAACAACTTCCCAGCTGGTTTAGGAGAGTTGAAGATCAAAATGTGTCTTCCAATGCACATCTATCCAATTCGTTCCTCTCCATATCACATTGCTTGCTCAACCAGGAGGTACTCAGAGGGTAACATGTTCGGATTCCCCAGTCAAAAAAAACAATTGAGTTTGTACTCACCTAAAGCTAGCACAGGATTGCACAGGTAGAAAAAGTAACCCTGTCCGAAATGCATTCTACCAACCACAAATGGTGCTGAGACAATTTGCAAAGTACACGAACCTCTGGGGCATTTTCGGTAAGTTGCGACCAGTATATGAACTCTGATATAGATTCAGAAAAGCTATACTGCGAGGCAGTGACTTAGAACCCTGCATCACCCTGAATCTATTTAAATGAAAAAAGTGCACAGCATGTTTTTGATTCAACATGTTTTTGATTGGCATGTAAGTCCCATTTAAAAGATGAAGATATATAGATACAAGCACAGATGACTATACTTGAACATGAACAATAGTATTACATTTTTACTGACACAAATATAAAGGTTTTGTACGTAGGAAGATGGTTAAATATATAGTTTATTATATTAGATCATTTACACATCACAAACTGACTGTGTTATTTGAGCTGTATTACATGGAATTTCTATAACAATAGTATACCAATGCAATTATACAATGCCTTTTAGTATTATAAACCAATTAAACTAAATAGAATGGGAAACGTATGTTTCTGAAGCACTGTAATAAACTGTCCCTGACATCTAACAAGTTGTACTCTGTGTCGGGTCCTGAAAGTAAATGGAAACTGGAAGACACTTGAGGTCCACTATCAACAAAAATGATTGGACAATTTTGGAGTGGGCCATCGTGTGCTTGTACGGCAAGTTAGCTGCTCCCATCGGAACGCCGTGTTCTCCCATTCAGCTTTAATGGAAAATGTTGTCTTTTTTTTGTTAACATACTGTAAACGTGAGTGAGTTTTAATGTCTTAATAAGATTTAGATCTAATATTTACACATTTCAAACAATGTTTAGAACACCACCTAGAAGATGTTTGTACTCCACTAGTCTCCCAGAGGACTTGTGCTAATGAGTGTTTCTGTAGCAGTTAAAAGCCATGGCCATGAAACCAAACCCTTTCGATATTCACAGATGCTAGCTTTAAGGACGGGTGCATTGGTATGTTTATCTATTCCTATAGATTAAAAAAACATTTGGAAACCAGATCATTTCTTTCAGCGGTATATGGATTGGTTTTTTTTTTGTTTTTGTTTTTTTAATTGCGGAGCACACTTTATCGCCATGTGAAATGTCCCTATTTTCCAAAAACCCATTGAAAAGTTTTTAACATTAATTTGTGCAAACATAAACACCTGCTTTTTTTTTCTCCAGCATGTACCAATGAATGGTATTCAATGATCTTGCAATAGTTAATCTTCTTGGTAGGCAAGAGGCTTTCATCACTTTGTATTATAATTCAAATCAAGGATGATTAAGAATCTTAGAACAGAATCATTGATGTACAACAAGGCAACAATGACAACAGGTGTCTATTACTGTACAGGGATTCAAGTCAGGTCTGCTGTTTTGTCTTTGAACACTGATCATAGTTGAGTAGAAATCACTGAAATCTGAATTCTTTGACTCTCACTGAGGTTTACGCAATTAGAGAGTGGTACCACAAAGATGTCTTTAACCCTGTCTTGTTCTGCTTATGAATGAACCTGGATGAACTGATGCTACACATGTTGACCATGGCTAGCCTCTCACTTTGATATTCTGCAGAACTGACTGATTATAATGGTGTATACATTGACAAACTGAGACCACTTTCAATGTACATTACTAGGCTGATACATTACTAGGCTGATTAAAACCGATTCAAACACACTCTAATGTCACCCTGTTTAAGAGAATGCAACATCAAATAAATAGTATACAGTTGACGCCTTAATATGGCCATTTCACCTGAGTTCGGTTTTGGAAGTGGTTTATTAATATGACATTATTTCTATTTCTATTCAGGCAAGTAATGGATCCTACTACTCT
>JACXGI010008944.1:0-17417 GCA_016801175.1 Esox masquinongy
GGGGCATCCCAGTTCTTCCTGAGCCCATCCATCTCATCCCGTGTAAGGGGAACATGCAACTGGAGTCTGGAGTAACTGGAGTCAAGCAGGAAATCAGGCCACCACATCCCAAACAACACCCTCCCCAGGCAGCTCACTACTTTAAAAGGAGGTTTAAGGTCAGAAGTGGGGCACCTTGGTCAGGGACAAGGGGCCGGTTGGGACTTGGACTGCACGGAGACCACAAGTTGCTTTATCCCCCTGAGTGTTGCAGAGGGCAGAATTGAGTTCCAGTAGTGTAAGGGGAGCAACACAGGGAACAAGCTGGTTTAGTAAAAGCAATACAAGATTCATGGCCATTGAGACTCTGTATTATAGATGCGGTTGCTAAATGGTGAGCAAAAAAGAACAACAAATGCTGATCGTCCAATGGGCAATGATTCCCCTTTTCCAATGTTTCATCCACCGAAGTTACTATTACGTTGTGTAGAGAAATTGCCTGTCTCAGTGAGAAGAGGAAAAAAAAAAAAGCATTGTAGTCATAGTGTAGGATTCTGTGAACTACTTTTTATGACTGGGAAGACGTCCTCATTTTCATGATCAACCCTTGGACAATAATTAATTTTTAGATTCTGATTCAGAGCAGCTCCAGACCATGGTTCTGAATACATAAATAGTTACTGCTGAAATATACTGTATGCTTACTGTTTTATACAGTACTGTATTGTATTGCATGGAATAAGTGTACTTACTCTGTGCTGAACTGAACTCTATTGTACTGTGTTGCACCCTACTGTACTTTGAATGAGCAGAGATCATTAAGAATAATAGCCAGTGTATAGAATAACACTCATTACAAAGGAGGATATTATATTGTTCTATCGTCCATAGCTGACAACCCATGATCTGTCCAGCCAATGCTTTCTCTAGACATCTTTGAAATAAAGCCATGACAGGAACTGTTTTGAAGTGCTAATGTTTTGGCATGAGGCACAAAAACAATTTCAGTCCTAGTCCCAATATCAGCATGTGTTGTGTATTATTGTCCCAAATATATTGTAAAGAATGCAGCAACATATGAATTGCAAATTATTTTAGCATAATAAATGCAGGAAGAATTAATCAAATGGGATTTGTGGCACAAATGCCAGAAAAATCATTGTCATGATCACTGTATTTTTAGCTTCAGAACTGACGAGATACTTTCAAATGATTCAAACTATCCAGCGTGAATAATTATGTCAGTCCCAGCGCTTGAAGATTTGTGGAATAAATGCTAGTGGAACAAATGCTTAAACTGTAGCATGTAGAAAACATGCAAGGGGGGAAAAAAAAAAAAAAACATGTATTGCAGTCGTACCTAGACTGGATACAATTTAAATATAAAATGTCTAAAAAAATAAGACACTGCACTGCTATGCATTTGAACTATAAACATTGATTTCAATTTCAAGCATATATTAACACATTTCAGAAAATGCAGCCAAAAAGACCTTTTAGATTTTAACAGAAATTCTTTAACCAAACAAAGCATCTGCACAGTTCCTACAGCAAAAGCGTTAGTTAGATTGTCTATTCAAATGGCCAAATGTAGTTACAGTGCATAGAGTTCTATAGTTTGTTCAACTGAAGTTGTTCATGTTTGGCATGTATCTGAATATATAAAAAAAGCTTTTAAAAGCCTCAGTGCAAATCTGTCCACCCTAAACCCTTATGTCTATTCAGACTAAAAATGTTTCCATATTGCCATAAATTCCCATTTCTTCTAAACCTACTCGGGCAACTCACTGTTGTAGCAACAACTATCATCAGGCTGACTGGCAACATATTACCTAGAGCTATACAAACTCTACCCACAACACTAACATCTACAGCCCATAGCATACCTACAGCCTGGCCGCTCTAGTGTAAATAGCACAGCGTTTATCATACGGACTAAGAGGGATGCCTCAAGTCCCAAAGGTCAGAGACACGTGATTTAAGGTTTTACATGTTTTGCCACGGTTTCCCTGACTACTTGCCTTAATGATGGGCTCGGATAGTTTGTATGCATGTCGGCTGCTTAATCACTGAAGGCATTAAGATGTGTGCGCTCAGTCCAAGTTAACGGCCAAGCCGTGATGGTGTGAGAAAAACAAGCAAGTGAACTCAGGATTTGAACCAACGCCCAAAAATATACAGTGCGATGTGAGAAAGGTTCCATGCCAACTGTGCCCGTCATGGACAGCCATGGTTCAGTCAGCAGAGAAGATGGTCTCAGCCAATTGGTCTAAGAAGGGAAGAAATTGTACATAGATTTGGTCTGTGTGGTAGTAGTGAAATGAGAAAAACAAAACTATAGCCTTTACAGACAAATCTTTACAAAAACAGATTGCAGTGAGAGGGCAGTATAACTGCAGTATTTTGCAAATACTACGACCAATAGAAGTGTTTTTGAAATGCCATAACTGTAACTGAAGCCTGTTTGGTGATGTTAACCATGTATGAATATACAACAATGTTCGATGAGGTTTGCCGTGTGTGAATACACAACAATGTTCGGTAAGGTTTGCCGTGTGTGAATACACAACAAGTCAGAAGACCCAGACACAGCACAGGGACAAGGTCAGGCCAACTTACGCCACAGACAGGGAAAGGTGACACTCCTTAGTACTCATCGAGCTGAACGGAGAAGTTAGTCTGCTCACTGGGCCGTAACTAATTCAGCTCACATTCCCCATGAACACAAAGGCTCATGGGTAAACCAATGGGTGCTGGAACCCACCGTAGAGTATCATCCAACCCAGAAACACGATCCGTGCAGTCCCCATTCCGTCATCACGGTTGCCCCCAGAATATGCTCCTCTTGTGGAAGGAGTAGCTGCATTCATCCTTTCCAGAATGGAAACCTATTCTTTTTTTAGTGCATAATTTTCTGTCCACATTTGCCTCTGGTCAAAAACTGTTCCCAACAGGGAACAGGTGTAATTTGGGAAGCAGCCATTGTCTGATAAAGGGTTATAACAAACCTTGACTGGTTCAATGTGGTTTTGTTGTTTCAGGGAAATGTCTCCCAGTTTACCATCAACAACACATTAAGGGCCAAAGTCACAAGAACGCAGTGAAACCGTATTATACAGCAAAAAACTAAGACTTGTTTTATAGTGTACATATGCCCACTGAAACCAAAGATTTTATTGCGGCTGGACAAAAATAACTGAAGGAATTTGCATTGTTGAAGCACACCCAGTGGTTATGACAGAAAAGTTGGGACGTGCAACCTGCTAGGCTAAAATGTATACTATATGTTACAAGCGATTTCCCTAGGCCATACGCTGATAAA
The DNA here is from genome assembly GCA_016801175.1 of Esox masquinongy. Lineage (NCBI taxonomy): Eukaryota > Metazoa > Chordata > Actinopteri > Esociformes > Esocidae > Esox > Esox masquinongy. The sequence goes on from JACXGI010008944.1 coordinate 3,302, forward strand.
GAAAATGGGACTTCGCCAGTAATCCTCAAAATAGTTTGTAGAAAGATGAGACCAGCAGTGTGGGATTTGGGTGGTAAAGAAAACATTTCCTGAAAGAACTTTGAACACCCTCAACTTTTACTAGCCAAATGTCAACACTGGTTCAACACTTGTCGGTCACAAAGTGCGTCAGCATCCCAGAGACAAGACTGATACTAAATGTAGTCTCATAAAAACCCAGGTAGGGAAATTACCACAGATCAAAGTCCCTTAAAAAAACCTGAGACAAACCATTTTCCTTTGGTGACCAACCCAGACAAGTAGGATCAATGTAAATCATGGTGACCTCAGCTCCTGTAGTTCTTTCCATGTCTGCCTGGTGTCAGTCAGACGCAGAGAAGAGCAGCTCCCACTGCACACACACAACTCTTATGTAACGGAGTAAAATAAAGGGAGGTTTTTAAGGACGGTATAGGCTACAGCATCTGAGAACACGGGCATGATTTATTGTAATCCATAATGACAGCACAGACTTGAATTTGAAACTTGGTTTAAATTTTCAAATAAAATATCTTCACACACACACACACACACACACACACACAGTTTTAACTAACGCTGGGAGGACAATGCCACTAAAACGTTATTAGAATTGAACAATTGAGGGTTCCATTAATCCCGATTAAGTGGCGTTGATGATGCATGATTGTATTGGCATGGAACAGTTTGTTGGAATGGATAAAACAACCGTCTGGCATTGAATCATCTTAGGCACGCAGTACATTCTCTGAGGCTGGGAAATGACTGAACTCTGGAGCAGTGAATGAGGCTTCGGTGATTCCCACACACTGGTTTGTCCCGTAGCATCTGTCAAATGTCGAATTTCCCCATCCTTACGCTGAAATCATCAAACCCCGTAATGTTTTATGAAAGAACATACGTTGAGCGACAATTAAAAAAAACACATTGACTGTTCAGGAGGCTGTGATTAGTTTACCAGGAAGGATAAATGTGATAGCAATAGCTTCATGTGTTTTGACAGCCTCCATTGGCATTGGCATGAGTGAAGCCTGCTAACGTTAGCTAGCCAGCTAGCAAAAAGAACCTTGTATACAACTGCCACTATTTAAAGCTTTAAAAAAATGCAATCAATTGTGTTCGTAAAGGAAAAACGCTCACGGAAATTACCTACCTCGTATCCGTGTCAACCAGTGCAGCCAGGCGCTAGTATATTGTTAAATAACATGCAAGGTTCCCCGATAGACTGCCGGGTAAAGATCCAACCTCCGATCTGTCCTTCCCACAGCAACCTCCAACTCGCTTACAAATCCATGGAATTGGCCGTGACGTCACGAACATTACACGCAGTAGCATCCGTCAGCCTTGGGGAGCGCTTGACACTACAGGTAAACAGGCAGTTTTCTACATAATACGTAAACCATCTTTTCAAACTGCCTATACATCCATCTGGTTCAATGGCCACTTAACCAGGCTCATTTCTAGGAAATTATGCTGGGGTGCTGTAACAGAAACAACACAACTTGGGCATCATTAATTTTTGAGTGACCCAGTAACAATAAACTTGCAAAGCCCCCCCCCCCCCAAAGAAGTCACCCAATGCCAGATTGAAAGCAATAGCTGCAGGGTGAGTGCATCTAATTAAAGAAGCACCCAAGAAGAGGCCAGAGCAACATCTGCTTCTGCTGTTTCTATGCACACAGATGATTGGACTAAATGCTGCCTGTGCACATATACTGGATCACCTCACTGGTACATCCCACCAGTGGACCTGGTAATTGGTCTCATCTGTGTGTATGTGCAACTGTTGCTTCTGTTCCTATGGCAAAGGGCAGCACCTTCTTCATGTTAAGGTAGTCCATTTCTGTATTATTGGCAGACCCCTCAGGATGTCCTGGTTTGAGTAGCGATCGCATGGCCAAACAGATAGCCTAATGAGGTTAGACGACGCACTCAGTGGACTAAATTAAAATGGTGGATGCATTCAATGCCGACGTCAAAGTCGCAACATGTTTTCACCTGGCTGGTGTAGCTCATTTTGTAACCCCCCCCCCAGTGCTAGGAAAGCCAGGGTTGTGGGCCAGTATGAAAATGTAATTCTGCGCTCACTCACTGCTTCTCATACATTGTGAACTATCAGATTGGTAGAGTAATTGGATGCTGCAAGTTACGACTGTTTCTTGTACCAATAATATGTTATTAAGGATAAAGGAATTGAACGTGTGCATACTTTAAGAGGAAAGAGAAAACGCAAAGACTACACTCCGCACCTGTTGAGTTGGGCATGGGTCATTAATCATCTTCCATTATGAATTTCGGGAGTAAATGTGTTTGTTCACCATCTCACAGGGGCCAGCCCTCATTAAAAACAAGGCTCGCTGTTCAAATACCATGAAAGACCTATACTCCATGGAAACTATGACAGCCGGTTGTGTGGCAGCAAGGCTTGAATGCACTTTATATTTCGGAGAACAATAGATCCTGCCTGTCCCATCGCAGAGCACAGCACTAGGGTGCCCTGATCCAACTTCAGCTTGTAAAATATTTACACCCCATTGGCTGCTCTCGGTTATCGTCTCTTAAAGAGCCACCTAAATGGCATCCTATTCCCCACACAGACGTTTCAAACAAGCGCCGCATACCCATGTTCCGGTGGAAAGCAGGGCAGTATACCGGGCCTGGGTCGTAGTGGTTCACAACATGGAAAACAGTGCCATTTAAGGTGCATTATGGCATACCATATGAGAGCAATTTTTAGTTCAGGCAAAGGAGGTCGGGCAGTTCTGGAGGACTGACTTTTAATCCCTTCGACCCCAGATGACCAGATGATGCAATGACCCAGAAAATTGGGGATGTCCACGGACTATTCCAAGGACCTTCCGTTGACTTATTTTATTTACAGTGGACATTCACTACTAATAAAAAAACCCTGAAAACTGAGATGACATCATAATTCTATTAACGTAACAGTGTTCACCTTACTAGTAAAAAGGCGCGTCCAACTCAGAATGACTAAGGGAAATACACTGGCATACAGTACGGCAAGCTAGGCAACTCCGTTCCTGGAGGGCCAAGACACTTCTGGTTTTCACTCTCTCCTTGTAATCAGAGACTGAGCCCTGGGCCACCAGGTGAGGGCAACTCACTAGCAGGTAGAAACTTAAACCAAACATTTCTGTGCCCTCTAAGACTGGAGTTGCCTACCCTTCAGTATGTTATTAAAAACTAAGGCAAACTACGTGCTCTTGCATCTCCTTGTTTAATTCATAAGATCCATCCACTCACGTAAAAAGAGTTAACAGGCACTGGCTAAGCAATGAGAGGTATGGATATAAATGAAAAATAACAGCAAGTTCTCCACACAACTCAGTCAGAAGCAAAAATGATGCAAGAGCGTAACTTCTGCACAGATTCACCCGGAAAAAGTACATCTATGAAGAAAGCAAAATATACAACCGATGGGTGATGGTATTCGTGTGTAGCCAAGCATCAAAAACGGTCAATTACAAAAGCAGCAAAAACCTCCAGCATATGTACATGTTTTATTCAATACAAATTTAAAATGTTTTCCGTTTTTTTTCGTAAATGAAAGGAATAGGAGAGTTAATAAAGAATGGAGGGGAAGTAATCCAGCAGCGTACAATCAGGCTCGAGCCCGGCAGGCAGGCAGAGCGACCTCCACCCAGGCCAGGCTGTGGGAGCCCCGCCCGACAGAAAGGACCGTTGTGTCAAAGTAGAAGAGCGTTGGTCGGTAGCAGTGTTGGACCGGAGCGCCTCAGGGGCTAACAGGTGGGTTCTGAATCTGTATCTCTACACCTTCCGCCGAGTCCTCCTCGCCCACCTCCTGTCCTCCGGGGGAACCTTTGGCTGAGCCTTGGCCCGCCTCCTTCTTGTCCGTCTCCTGCTGGGTTTGGATCTTTAGGATGAGCTCCTTGATCTCCTCGCGTTTCGTCTTCATCCGTTGCTGCGGGAACCAATCTGCCAGGTTCATGGGTAGATGAAAGCTGGGAAGTGGATTCTGAATGGGGGGGGAGAATAGTCTTTATTATGGATTCAGTCTGAAGCGGTGTCCTATTTTTATAGTTGTGTATGGTAGATTTTGAGCTTGCAAATCCATATCCTCTACAGCCCTGGTCTGGTGCAAATGCTCAATGAATAAATGTAGCTGTAATTTGGAAACCACTACTGGTAATTCATGCAATTCAGCACATCATCCCACCACTAGTAATGGTTAGCTGATGCTGTTACCAGTAATAGCTTCAGTAAACACATGCAGTAAACAGTGTCAATTTAAATTTAGGCAGTTTAAAATGGATGTGTGTGCGTGTGATTCTGGTTTTACTAAGACAATAATTGGACACTTCTGTCCCCACAAGGTATTTTCTTGCCAGTCCCCAAGAGGAAAAAGGAGATTTCCATGTTAGTGGTTTGGCTTTAGGGTTGAACTTATAATTGTGGTAAATGTCAAACTGGAGGTAGTTTCATACTTAAGCTTTAGTGGTTTCCATTAAGTTTATGTATGTGGTTATGTTAGGTTTGAGCATAAAGTTTAGGTTATTAAGGTGAGCATTAGCAGGTAGCTAAAAACATAGGTGTGTGTAGTGCTTCAGAGCCACACAGCTACCCAGAAGACCCAACTTACCTTTTAGCACTAATTGTCACACCAGTATTATGACAACCAATCAGAAGTTGGTATTCCTAGGACATTTGGCGTAAGACCCCAGTATCAGCAGGGCAGATCTTTACATTAGTTTTCCCTCTTGCCAAACTCTTTCATATGAGCCGACTCCCTGCCTGTTTTAATATAATTGTGCGCACATCTAAACGTTAATGCCTTGATAACTAAAGTAATCTTGTCTGATGTTTCAAATTATAATTTGCTTTAGCCAGTTTTTTTGCTAGTGCTCCCTCAAGCAATTTAGCATTTACATTACGAATGAAATAGCATTTGGCTTGCTAATTAGCGAGAGGCCATTTTTAATGTTGGTCATTTGTAGTGCTAGGCTATTTCTAGTCTTGAAAAACGCTAATGCTTTTTATATTATGTAGGCGTTACCGGAGGATCAGGGCACGCACTTCGAAACTCACCAACAGTTTTTCCCCCATAAGGCTTCTCAACCAGCAATATTGATCTATAATAAATTGTAATAATACATTCTATTTATATAGCGCTTTTCAGGGCCCCAAAGACACTGTACAATAGTGACATAAAACAGAAAACAAACAGAATCAAAATAAATACTATGAGAAAACAACAAAGATTGAGAGTGTGGGATTTGGCGTGGCTATGGGTTGGTGATTTTGAACAGATGAGTCTTGAGGCGTTGCTGGAAGATGGGGATAGTCTCAGAGTCATGGATGGTTTTGGGGAGAGAGTTCCAGAGCCTAGGAGCAAACCTTGAGAATGCCCTGTCACTAAAGCCTTTGAGCTTTGACTTGGGGATTATGAGGTGGCCTGCAGTCCTAGAACGGAGTGTGTGTGTTGGTTGATATGGAATAAGGTTGGAGAGGTAGGCAGGGGTGATATTGTTTAGGACTTTATATGTCAATAGGAGGATCTTGTAGTTGATGCGTTTGGAGATAGGAAGCCAGTGTAACTCACAGAGGATAGGGGTGATGTGCTGCCGGGACTTGGTGTGAATGAGTAGTCTGGCCACAGAGTTCTGAACCATTTGGAGCTTATGGAGAGATGTAGATTTGATGCCAGTAAGTAGGGAGTTGCAGTAGTCAAGACGGGAGGTTATGAATGCATGTATTAGGGTTTCAGTAGCAGGACGTGAGAGGGAAGGTCTGAGTTTGGCGATGCTGCGAAGATGGAAGAATAAAGATTTTACAGCCTGTTTGACGTGCTGATCAAAGGAGAGTCCAGAATGACGCCAAGGTTACGTGCGTGGGGGGATGGAGAAACAACGGTGTCATCGATGCTGAGATTGAAAGTGCCAGTTTTGTTGAGGGTGGATTTGGTTCCAACGAGTATGAGTTCTGTTTTGTCGCTGTTTAGTTTGAGGAAGTTTTCCTTCATCCATGCTTTTATTGCAGTCAGACAGGATTCAATATGGGTCAGAGGTGGGTTGGCGAGAGACTTGGTGGCTAGATATATTTGTGTATCATCAGCATAGCAGTGGAAATTAAGGTTGAAGTGACGGAGGATTTGACCAAGGGGAAGGATGTAGATGATGAAGAGTAGGGGACAAGTACTGAGCCCTGGGGGACACCTTGAGTGACTGTGGCTGAATCTGAGTTTAGGCCTTTGAGTTGGATGAAATGGGTTCGGTTAGTGTGATATGAATTCAGCCAGGCGAGTGCAGTTCCCTCAACACCCAGCCCCTCGAGGCTGGTGAGCAGAATCTGGTGGTTAACGGTGTCAAAGGCAGCACGCAGGTCGAGGAGAATCAGGATGTTGAGGGAACCGGCATTAGCAGAGAGGAGAAGGTCACTGACGACTTTGAGGAGTGCAGTTTCTGTGCTATGGATTGGCCAGAAACCAGACTGAAGAGGCTCATATAGATTATTTTTGAGGAGGTAGGCTTGGAGCTGTGAGGCAACAATTCTTTCAAGAGTTTTTGCCAGGAAGGGGAGGTTGGAGATGGGGCAGACATTGTTAAGGATGGTGTTGTCTAGTCCAGGTTTCTTTAGGATGGGGGTGACAGCAGCAGCTTTGTAGCAGGAGGGGACAATACTGTTGGTGAGGGAGAGGTTGACTATGCTTGTGATGTGTGGACAGAGAGCAGGTATGGAGGCTTTAAGCAGGACTGTGGGAAGAGGATCGAGAGAGCAGGTAGTATTTTTGGATGTCATTATGAGTTTTGTGATGTAAGGGGAATCAACCGGACTGAATGAGAAGAGGTGAGAGTCCTGGGAAGTAGGTGGACAAATATGGAGGTTAACAGTGGGGGGGGGGCTGTGGTAAATTTATTAGATAGTGAGGAGTTTATTGTTGTTATTTTATCTTTAAAAAACTGCAAAAAAGAGTTGGCAAGTTTAGTGGAGGGGCTAGAGAGCGAGTCATTGCAGGGCTGAAGTAGTTTGCTGACAGAGGGTCTGGGAGTTCATACAGGAGCTGTTGATTTTGTTTGAGATGTAGGAGGACCTAGCAGCACTGAGGGCATCTCTGTAAGCTGAAAGGTGGTGTTTGTAGGCTTCAGTGTGAACAGTGATCTATGATCATCTTGATCACATGAACACTTCAAATGCTCTGATGACTTTTTATGCACATTCAATGTACATTAGCATATTTTAATGTACCATTCATAGGCACTATTACACTTATATTTATGATATTTTATATTTCTTTCATATAGTCCATATACCCCTTTTCTACTCTTGGAATTGCTACTAGTTTACATCGTTTACATTGTAATGTACATTTTTTTCTATTTTTTGCTTTATATTTGACCTAATGAGTACTGCGTAGATGTTGTGTGCCATGTCATAAGAATTCCACAGCTCAGAATGACACTTATTTTGTGCAATGGACAAAAAACAAGACACTGACTTTAGACATAACTATACTATTGTACTGTGTATTTTAGTACATCTATCAAGTTCAGCATGGCAAAAGACTTACCAGCCTAGTATACATGAGACTAGGCCTTATGCCTGCTTTAGTCTAAAGCTCTTGCTGTTATATACATTGTCATTAAAAAGAATGTGTCCCCATTTCATTCAGATTCTCTTTGTCACTGAATGATTTCTTCAATCTAAACACAAGCAAGTTTCATTAGAATGGCTAAAATACTAAAAAAACATTTCAAGATTTGGAATAGCATGGATAATTCCTAGACCAAACAAAATTGAAAACAAAAGCAGTTTATACTCGGGTACAAATGTCTCTGATAGACTCTGATTAAAAACTAGAGGAAGAGTTTGGGTGGTTATTGGGATGTTGCACAACTTTGTTTATGAAAATGAAAGTATACACATCTAAATTGTTCACTATGGTCCCCTTTATTTAATATGACACTTTGGTTGAAGATCTAAAACAAAACATTCAGTGACAAAACTCTACAAATAGAGAAATCCAGAATCAGAATGGGGAGCATATTCTACACTGTGCTTGCTTCTACAGCTCCAGTGTCCTACATTGTTATTGTTTTGGCTCTTTCAGGGTGTTTGTTGTGTACAGTTTGGGTTCACCATTTAGAAATGACAACACTACACATAGTCCCCCGATTACAGGGACCAAACGTTTTGGGACAGATTCATATATTGTTCAAGTTAACCACGTGCGGTACTAGTGACATATCCTCCGCATGCAATAATTGCCCATAGTGTGGGACCTGCTGACCCAAACAAACGCATGGTATCTTTCCTGGTGACGGTTCGCTAAGTCTGTACTGCAGCCATCCTCATTTGTTGTTTGTTTTGAGGTACTCGTTCCATTAGTCTCATCTTCCAACAAACATAAAGCATGTTCAGTCAGATTTAAACCTGGAGATTAATTTGGCCAGAACATTATACTTTTTGTCCCGGAAAAACTCCCTAGTTTCCATGGGAGTATGTCTGGGGACAGACATACTGTCTTGCTGTTTGATGAAGCAATGTGTTTGGAGGTATTTGCTTGTACATTAGCAGACCAGATTTTCCTGTAGAGATGATTCCTGACAGTTCCTTGTTTACTCTCCACATATTCTTCCTCATCATGTTAATCTTTGTCTCATCTGTCCACAGGACCTTTTTCCAGAACTTTGCAAGCTCCTTTAGGTACTTTTTTAGCATCCTGTTTTTGAGGCTAAGTAGTGGTTTCACCTTGCAGTGTAGCCTCCGTAGTGAAGTCTTCTGGGAGAGATAGTGACTGACACATCTACACCCACCTGCTGAAGAGAGGTCCTGATCTGACAGTATTTATATATATTTTTTCTGTTGTTCTGCTGTTGTTCAATTTTTTTGAGGTTTGTCAGTGTCAAAATGGCTTTCGTGACTTTCAATCTCACCTCCAAGGTCCTCATGTTGACAGACTTAAAAGACAAATGGAAAGTCTGGAATTAAGACTAGTGCCTGAACAAGTATTACAGAACACAGCGGACTAACCGGAAACCTCTGTCAAGCCGGGAAATATGGGGACTATATATGAAGTATCGTTATTTCAAAAGGTTGAAACCAATATATAAACAAATACCCCCAAATAAAAGCTGAGAACCTGGACTTCAAATTTGCCGTTTTTGTCCTAATATTTAGAGGGCAATGTACACTATACCTACCTACAGTACTGTCTTCTAAGACCTTTCTTTTTTCAGAAGCAGAATACCAGTACTGGGTAGGATGTTTACAGTGGTCAGGTGTGTGTGTTGGTGTGGAAGCTTCAATTAACCTTGATGTCCGCCTCATCCTAACTGGGACAATGAGCGGTGGTTAGTACCCTAAACCAGCACCAAACATCTAATGGTCCATCAAACCTACAAGCCCACCACGTCTTGCACTGTGTGTATGGTTGCATCTACTCAGCTTCTGCTCTCACCTCAAAAAAGCTCTCCACATACTGCAGGATGTAAACCCCACAGTCACTGAAATTGTCCTGTTGAGGCACGCGGGGGCTTGAGCCCTTCATCTGGTCTTTACCGAAACCACGCTTGTTCCCTTTCTTCACCTCCCATTCCACCTCCAGGTACCTGCAGTTACACACAGACATGCAGTTTAACCGGTTCCGACGAGCCAGTTAGGCTGACGGAACATACGACAGTGTGAAAGTGTATTCACTTACTCTCGTAATGTTTTAACCACGGAAGATCGGGTGGGGCCACGTAACGAGTCCATGATTAGAATACAGGGCCTGAGAAAACAATCGGTGACTTTGAAAATGCCCGAATCATTGATGTCCTCGGGTGAATATTCACTGTCGTTCACATCAAATCACACTATCCAGAAGCGTCAGAAGAATAATACTGCCACCTACTGGCACAAGAATGGTAGAGCATGCCCCAGCACTCACTGTTTACAGATGTTAGGTGTTGAGGACAACTCCGAGCTGTCTGAAGGGATCGGGTCTTCAGCAAGAGCGCCGTCCTCACTACACTCATCCTAGACAAAACGCAACAAAGTTACACGTGACATTCATTTCACTTCCTCCGCAATGTCACCAGAGGGAACAGGAAATTGCAACCTTACCTGACAGGAGCTTTGGTCATCAGAAAATGTGTAGGTGTCATCGCCGGTGTCGCCACCTGATCCGTAACACACGCTGATTCTGTGCAAGCCATCTGCAAGCCAAATGCTATACATCAGTTTCCACGCAGCATCCAAGACATCTCAAAACAATGTTTGCCAGAGGCACAGAGGAAACTGTAGAGCGCACACTGCAGTGAAATGCTATGCGCTAGCCGTGTTACTAACCAGCACACATGTACTGCACCTGGCCTGTTGCACACAGAAGAACCCCAGCCCGAGCAGATGCCAGAGGTCCAACTCAACAAGGCTTGCCCAATTAACAGTTTAATCCTAACTAAGAAACCATTTATGTTTTCGTGGAATGTACACCGGCATTGGTTTCTCCCGTGGACTCATCCATGGAGTAGAAAAATCACACGGCTGAGTCAACATTTCAAAAAGGTTTCACAGAATATGCAAAATGCACCTATCAGATTAAAAATCATTCACGTTTTTAATCACAACACCGGATATTGGCACAGAAACAAAATCATTTTAATAGTCATGACAGCTCCCCGTCTGCTCACCTGTGAACTGTGGCTGGGTGCTGACCTCAGCTCCGGAGGCCTTGGGAGGCTCGTTGCTCCCATTGGGACTGGGCGACTGCCTCGCCGGCCGCTCGTCGTGGGGGTGTCCCTCCACGGAAGGCTCACTGTCAGTAAGGCGGGGCGTCTCTGACGGGGCCGCGGGTTCCTCCCTGCCCGGGGACAGCGGCTCACAGTGGTCAGGCTCTGGGGAGAGTGGCCGGCAGTGGTCTGCGGGGCTGCCCTGGAGGACAGCCTGAGTCTGGACGGACTCCTGGGCCTGATAAAGAGGGTTGGACTCAAAGCGGGGGCCTTGCAGGCCGGGGAAGCAGATCACTGCCAAGTACCAGTGAGCTCTGAAACACCGCGAGGAGGGAATGTGTTTGGTCAGCAAGGAGAAGGTTAACCATCTCTGATTTTGTATTGGTATCAGAAACAGTGTAACACATATTTGCTTTCATCGCTGCACTTCAAATAAATCCTTAACTTTAAGAGACAGAATCTTTTTGCCCAAATGGCAGCCTATTCCCTACATGGTGAATGTACTTTAACCAGACCCACATAAAAGGTCGTCACTGCACTACATCATATATAAAAAGTAGAAACTGGCTGTTCTAGACAGGGATATTTAAGGAGACAGCAACTCACGACTCGTTGATGGGAACGAAGATGAAGTCCTTTTGGAACAGATCCACGTGTCTGGTCCACGTCTTTACCCTGTTGTGTTTCCTCTTCTGGATCCTGACAACCGACAAAGAGGCAGCAGTGTTAGCTCCTGTTCTTCAAAACAACCTGTGCGAGGTGTCCAATTACACGAGACTACAATCATTTGGAAAATACTCCTGTCTCGTCATAACAGAAGTGTGCGTGAAGTGCGATGCCCCTCATATCACTTGGCCGGGGTGAGAAGACTCACGAAAGGTTAGCCGCATCTGGGACATTTCTCCTCTCTCTCTGGTTGAGTCTCTTGTAAAAGAAAGAGCTGAACACGTGACTCCTCTGCGAGTCTGCTTTTTTCAGCTTTTCTAGAACTAAATATCTAAAAAGGGAAGAAGAGTAAAAAAATAAAATAAACAAATAACAGCAAATATCAATGAGCCCAATGGGAGCCAGCACTTTGTATTTCTACAGAACGTGAAAGCGAGAATGTGGCTTCAAAGTAAAAGGACACATCACCCGAAACCAGGCGATGGTAAGCAAATGCCACTAACTTTAAATAAAAGTCTATAATGACGTCATTCAGGAATTCTCCATCGTTGAGGCAGTGGAGGTCTTCGTTTGTCACTGATATGCCCCCCTTGGCTGGAGGAGGGGGGTAGACCATCAACCTACGACACAATAACAGGAACACATTAGCGTTCTGCAATTTTATTAACGACCGCACACTAAAGCAAAATAGCCCGCAACAGAACGTTAGCCGAAACAAAACGGCAGCTAGTCATGGCCCCACCCCTGCCTGACAGACATGACCCAGCAGCAGGAGATGCATAGCCCTCGTACTTCCTGATTGGTCCGGTGAAGGTGGGCTGGAGCTCGGCCATGTCATCTTCCTCGTCGTCGTCATAGTCAAACAACGTGCTGATCCGCTGCCGGGTGGTCATACGTGTCCACGCCACTGGAGCTGGTGTGTTGGTTTTACTGCCGTTGTTTTTGCTGCTGCTCACCTGTGAGAAAACAACATGTCTTTTACGTTGTTGTGGAATGGGCTAGGGTGGTGGAGTGGCACATGCACCGTTGTGGTATGGGTCTGAATCCAGCCCACAGGTCTTTCTAGCGAAAACAAGAATATTTCCCACGATTTCTATCGATAAAGCAAAACATTACTCAAAAAAAAATGTGTCCTTTTTTTAATCTAATGGCAGAGAAAGTTGTTAGCTAGTCTCAAAAAGCCCTAAGATGCTACTCTTCTGTGTATAGACAGCCCACCTTTTCTTTTGTTGCTTTGTTGTAGTTGACCAATCTGATATTAGCTTCATCAAATGTCAGTTTGGCGGGGAACGTACTGATGTTGTTGGCCTGGCCGATTTCAGACAGGATCTCCTCTAGAATCAACTGCTCATGCATTGACAGACCGTTCTCAAAGATCAGCACTATGTACTTCTCATCTGAGTCTGGGGAAAGAAAGCAACAGGACTAGCTGAGATTCTATTAATCCTAAAAACTGGGTCACAGAAAGGCTCCTCCAAACAGAAGTCAGCGTCGACAGGTTTTCTGAACAACAAACATTTATTAGGGATGTAACTATTCCCTGGTACACATTGGACCCGGATTCAAATGTTTAAGACCAAGCCGATCCAGAGGACAGATCCAAACATCACAAATCGCCGGTTCCCTAACCTTCTTGTCCAAATAACGTTCTACTAAGTCTGGAAGTAGACAGTCCGCCGTTCTCACCATTGCCCGTACAGTCGTACCACAGGCCTCCCTTGTCGCGGGACATCTTCAGCTGGGTGCGCAGCCGCAGACACTCTTCCGGGGTGGTCTGGAAAAACAGCACCGGCAGCTTCCTCACGTTGCACCACTCACAGCTGATCAGCTCTGACGCACGCAGGCGCACCTTCTCCAGAGCGTCGATCTCCGGGCCTGCGGGCACAGAGCGCCGTTACGTCGCACACCGTTTCCCAAGTCCCAGTCGCTCTGACAAATTCACAAGTTCACTGGAAATCCCAGAAACCACAATGTCTGGAAACCACGGGAGTTCCGCAGCCTACACTTTGTTTACAATAATGGTTGTCATTTGAGAGCAGAGGAGAACTTTAGATGATGAATGTAACCTTGGTTCTCTGAGGAAAGGAATGACGTGTGTCAGCTAGGGTCCACGCTCTTTATTAACAAGCACAACCGGAATGCAACATTCAAACACGCCTTCTAAAATCTTCTGTCTCTTACCTTCAGTTTCAAGTTGAATGTGATCTACTGTGAACTAAAAGACAAACAAATTGAATGATAAGTCAGTGTAATCCATTGACGCGGCTTTGACCATTTGCAATATTCCGCTAACAAAGAATGAGAACCTGTACAGACAGAACCGAGTACTTACAATGACAGGCTTGGTCACCATCCGGCGTAGAGTCCCCACTCTCACGCTCCTACAGTCCAGTATGATGCTGTCCAACTTGTTGGGAGAGAGCCTCTGTTTTTTCTTGGGTGTGGAGTCGTCAGGTATTTGGTTTCCAAACTGAAAATAACTCACAAAGTCAGCTTTGAAAACCGCCGCTTCGGAGCGAACCACGTACTGCCAACCCGACCAGATCATTCCTCGACTTGTCAGTCGAATCTGCTGCCTAATTAGTTTGCGAGTTAAATGTTGAAAGCGGTATGTTTTGTAAAGGGTAAAATTTAAAATGAGGAATCATTAAACACAACAGCCACGTGGACAACCTGAGGACCTGGTCTGGCTGTGATTTCCTGCCAAACAAAACAACCCAAAAAGTTAACTTCTGAGAACATCA
>JACXGI010008944.1:17517-31960 GCA_016801175.1 Esox masquinongy
GTAAGTGTGACTGAAATTAGTTTACACACACACACACACACACACACACACACACACACACACACACACACACACACACACACACACACACACACACACACACACAGAGAGAGAGAGAGAGAGAGAGAGAGAGAGAGCGCGGCACGTGCCTGATCTTTCATGCGGTTTCTCCTAGGTATTGCAATTCTGCTGTCGATGTCGCAGAAGTCCGACATGACTTCCTCCTGCTCCACCTCCGCGCTGCTCTTCACCGCCGCCTCCACCCTGCCTCCCGAGGGGGCCGGCGAGGAGTGGGCGGAGTCAGCGGGCCGCGGGGAGACGCTGTCCAGCCTGTTGACGCTGCCCGTGCTGGAGCGGTCCGCCTCGTCGTCCTCGTCCTCGTCACTGGACAGCACGACTGTAACACAGGAAACGCAACCGAGTCAGTTCCCCGTCGAGCTGATCGCCCGCCGCAGTTAAGCGCTCTGCTTCAGCGGGAATTACTTTGTGCTGTGAAATGCGGGCCGTTGTTCACCAATGGCCGGGGAGTTTGAGCGAGCTGTACAGGCAAACAGGTGTTGGTGGTTTTGAGGTGTGTGGTTGGTTACCGAGACCGTTTCCCTGTACAGCGCACTCGCTTCTGACTGGAGCAGTATACAGTAACGCGAACGGAGCGCCATTTTGAACTTTTCCTTGGACTGGGCACTTACTAGGGTCGTTGAGCTCGTGTTGCCTGGCAGCCGTCGTCCTCCTGCCTTTGCCGGCGCCTCCTTTCCCGGCGCAGCAGCTCGCCCCCAGGCCCCCGGCTGCGAGTCTGCCGTTGTGTGGCGACAGGAGGCCGGCCCGCGTGGCGACGCGTACCGGGACGGGCGGGTTCATCACTGAGTCCACGCGCAGATTCGGCGCCCTCATTGTTGAGGCCGACCCGTAGAAGCTGCTCTTGCTCAGGCTGTTGGGACTCGGGGAGGGGTGTGGATGGGGGTGCTGGGGGGCATTCGGGTGGGGTCGGATGGGGGGTCTGGCCACGGGGGACGCGGGCGGGGCTGTCGGTTGGCGGAGGGCCTCGGGCGCCAACGGGTTCCCACAGTGTTCACACTTGGTGTGGTTTTCACTTGATTTGTTGCACTTGCCGCACACAGTGAGGTAATCGTTTGGATGAAGAGGCTGCGGACAAGATGGCGAAAATTCAATTCCCTCAGCCGGCATGCTCCTTTTCCAATATCTGTATTATCTGACAGTCGTCAACGTCACTGCTCAATCTGTAGCGGGTATCATCATAAAGACGCTGTTCTTCAAAAATGAACTGCTGCAGTAAAATAAGTGGAAATACAATGCTTCTTTCTACATAGTTATTGATCATATCTCCAGGTATAGCCCAATACTAACACTTTCTCATCCTTTACAGTATTTCGTCTGCTACGGCCTTCCGAGTGTACCGTTTTAGTTGTTCAGTCTGCACGTTTCTCCAGCTCATCAATCAGAATATAATTATTAATCAGCTTTACCAGGCATTTTGAATTCCCCTTAAAGAGCTGCAAGCAGGTTATTAAGAGCACCATACAGAAGAAACAGATTTCTAAGTTGAGCAAAACAGTCATAACGGAAGCAGAGGCCTCAGTCTAGTATTTCTTTCCTCTAGTGTTAGGCTTATCACCGGAAATATATACATGCACCAGAAGTTCAAAACAGATATTTCCTGCACGATAAATGAGGAAAAATTTATTTTTGGCCAGAATACAGGAGATGCACTCATGTGCAACCATTCAGCACACAACATTGCCAGATGTAAGACACTTCTTTGTACTCCAGTGTCCATAATATCTCTGGCTGTCCCAATACTAACAGTACAGCTCAGAGAGGAAAAAGGCTGGACTGTTTGATTGACTAGCAAGGCAAAAGACTTGAGAGGCCCAGAGGGTAGAAATCACTCATTATATATGTTCAGAATGTCCTGTCAGAGACAATCGCCTGCAGTAAACACAAAAACGTTAACTTTCTAATCCCATTCTGATGTATTTGTGCCACTACAGACCTTATTTGTTGATTTCAATTTGGTTTACCAATTTTTTTTTGCATGTTATTTATGTGTTTATAAGAATTATGTGAGTATACATTACATTATAACATAAGGATTTAAAATGGTAAAAATAATTTTAGTTCAGCCCCCCACTCCACAAAACAATGTCAGAAACAGAAAATAAAAACAGTGACTAAGTGAACGTGTGACATGGATTTTACCTCCACCGTGTGGACCTCAGAAGGAGAGCTACAACCACCCTCCAGCAAGGCTTTCCGACTCTGCTGCTGGACACGCCGTTTGATAATCAAGTTGTCATCATCTAAAAAAGACAAGATAATATGGTAGATTAAATGGAAAGGAAACATTCCTGACGGTTATATACAATCTGCAGTAAGGACGGCTCATGTTAGGAAACAGCTTCATCCTGGACACAAACAGGAAAAAAAGAAGGCAGAGTGGAGAACATGGGCCTAGGGGAACCATTTCACGCGGGTGGAAGAGTTCCGGTGTTTTAAGGTCACCTTGCTGCACTGCACACGGTCCTCGCCATTATTCCCGTAATTTTCTGCGGGGTTGGCGTCAGGGATGCTAGCCCGTGGCGTGCTTCATTAACTTGCCTGTGAGAGCCGATTCCCTCCCCACGCTCATCTCTCTCTCTCTCCGCGCTGCTCAGCGGATTAATCTCCGAGGCCCGCCGCCGCCGCCTCGTCGGGCGGACACAGGCAGTAGGCCCAGCACAGGTCTGCTGCACCGCACACGCCACAGCCACACGGCACAGCCACACGCCACAGCATTTCGGCGCTATAGTCACACACTTTCCCCTCTGCTCCGACATCGCACCCAGACACAAGCATTCACCCAGCGCGTCACAGCGCTGCGTCCGCACAGGAACACCATGCAGCTGTACAGTACCGTGCAAAGGTCTTAGCGGACTGAAAGTTAAACTAAAGCCATTTATTTGGGCAGTAAGGTGTTTGGTGTGCGTACAAAAAAAAGATACGATATATATTTTGTTTATAAATAACCACAACACAAATAAATGGCTTTAGCTTGAATTTCCGGTGCCTAAGCCTTTTGCACAGTACCATACATGAGGACCTCCAGGTACGGGAGGTGTAAGGCCAGGTTCCGGTCCTACCTGGGCTCTCCGGGCAGGTGAGGATGATGCTCTCTACCTCGACTGGTTGGACCTGCTGTTGCGTGGTGCTGTGGTCTTTTCTGAGGGAAAGAAGGCACAGTCTAGTCAGAGCCTAGTCGGTTTATGATGTTGCATGTCATTTAGCATCCTGGCAAAGCCATCAGCCATAATGAGATATACATATCAGCAGGTTATCATTGGAGGTTCTGCAATCTGAAAGATTGTGAAATAGCTACCCCCCGACAATCTAATATTTTTTTTGAGGTTACCATAAAGCTACCATGGTTGCCAGTGTTATGCCAACACTGAACTTCCTGCCAGGTGTCAAATAGCTAACATTCCACTCCTTTTCATATCTTTGGCACATGACAAAGAGCTGAATGTCAGCTTAACAGACTGACAACAAGGCTATCGTGAAACCAAGGCTGAAAATAACCATGTTAGGACAAAAACATTCCAGCTCTTTCCATCGATACGAGGGAATTTTAAACCATGCGACTTACAATGTAAGAGTCGTTGACTAGATGTTAGTCACAGTAGAACACAGTGTTCACCAAAGTAGACAAACAATTGCATTAAATGTCAGCAAGCACATAGAACTCATAGAACGACAGGAGTTATGCTGTCATCTGACAATGACTATGGGCAACGTTTTCACATGTAAACCACATATGATCCAGACTCGACACGGGTCCCCCACAAAGATGTTTATTCAAGACATGGTCCCAGAGTGCAAATATTTACACTGCCTTAAACCTCAACTCCAATCTATGATGCAAAGCACTTTGGGTGTCCCATGCAAACAGCGTTGCTTCTACACAACAAGGCCAAAGGTTGATGGATGCGGGCTGAGCTGGGTGTTAAGGTGGTTAACTCACAGACACGGGGCAGAGCCATAGACACCACTACTTTGACCAAAGCATGAGATGTGAAGAACGACATGGCCGGAACAGAACAAAGTTCTCAGGACGTTCAGGTCAACAGGCAGGAATGCAGCACAAAGCACGGCTGAGTTTAATGTGCAGGGTGCAATGTCTTACCGTTCCTTCAAGTCAAGGCTGCTTTAGAAAGGGACACGAAGAGAGCCATTGTCTTAACAATAACAAAAATCAAATCACCATTGTTTTAAAAGCCCATTAATAAACTGGTTACACTTCAAACGTGGTAAACGACCAAATATGAGTGCCCATGTCGGCAAATGGTATCGAGTGCCTTATCTAAAGTACATCCACGTCCTATTTCAAAAGAGAAGCTAACTAGCTACACTGTGTGACTACGGTGGGACTGCGGTGAGGATTCCTACCTGTGGACAGACTTTCGTACTGCTGCAGGAACACGGTGGGTGTGCTGAAACTGTCTCCCCTGGAGAACAACACCTTGAGACTGTGCCGGGCTGACAATTACATAGCCTGTTCTGTTATGCCTCGGCGTGTATGTATATTTGTTAAGACCCCGTATGTGATTAGCTGAATTCGCCCTGTTTTCATATGTTTTCAGAGGATCAGCAGATGAGAAGCGCCGCATAGCCGGGGACTGGTGGAGAGAAAGAAAGGACAGTTAATACAGAGGGTATGGTGTAATAGAAGACTATTAACACAGAGGGTCTGGTGTAATAGAAGACTATTAACACAGAGGGTCTTTGAGATAATAGAAGACTATAAACACAAAGGGTATTTGATGTAATAGAAGACTATTAACACAGAGGGTCTGATGTAATAGAAGACTATTAACACAGAGGGTCTTTGAGGTAATAGAAGACTATTAATTCAAAGGGTATTTGATGTAATAGAAGACTATTAACACAGAGGGTCTGGCGTTACAGAAGACTATTAACACAGAGGGTTTGGTGTGAAAGAAGACAAATAACACAAAGGGACTGATGTAATAGACGGTAGAGCATTTAGGCTGCGTAGCCAACAGGGAAAAGACACAGTATAGCCTGAGCTACAGGATGTACTTCTCACAAGCAGCATAAAACAAATTGTATGATTTAGGCAAAAAGCTGTTTTCCGGAGACAAGAGATATAGGCAAGGAGAGAGATTTGGATAGAAAGTAGTGATCATCACTAAGATTAGTTCTTTTCGAAGACGGCTCAGTTTAGGTTCCATACACAGAGATGGAGGCCTGTTGCCTCCTGTAAGAGAAACAATGCCCTGAACGTGAGTTATGTGGACAGGTGCTAGACGAGAGCTTGGCTTAGGAGGAGAGGTACCGGGCCAGTACCTTCTGTCCATCAGGAGAGGACTGCTGCTGTCCGTCCATCTCGTCCATGGTCACCACTGATGTGCTGCTGAAGAGAAAAGAACAGCAAGGGGCAGCGGTGTGTGAGGGTGGGTAAGACCATGCCTTGGTTTTTTTTGTTCACACATGCCATTGGATAAACCTACGGATACGTTCAATTATTAACATAAACAATGCAATGTGTAGACACAATAAAAGCTCATCTGTCCGTGTGCTCCCCCTAGTGTAAAGTAAAACTCCAGAGACATTATTACAACACAAAGACTCTGCATGCAGCTTGTGTGTCTGTGTGTGTGTCAGTCCTTATATTAGGCTGATGAAAGGCAGGCCGTCTCCCGGTGGGTATACTAATAGAACAGAAAGAAGGATGGGCTCTGTCTGTGTCTGGTGGGTACGGCGGTTGGCCTGGTTCAAACTGATGCAGTGCAGCGATGCTGAGAGATGAGAGATGAAATGAGGTCCGGAGAAGTGCTTACTCATGTCTCCTCTCCTCTTCACTGCCATCAGAAAGTGAAAAGCTCCAGTTCTGCTTGTACCCTCCATCTCGCCTGGCCTCTGATCTATCCAGAGCTTGAATATAATAGACCCCAACTTACATTAGTTCAGTTAGATGAAGCCAACTAAAGGCATCAGTTGAAATTATCAAGTGCACTTCCAGGAGCGTCAATAACACACTGCTCAAAACAATTAAGGGAACACGTAATTATCACAGTAAAACACCAAGTCAATTAAACTTCAGGGATATCAATCTGTGCAGTTGGGAAGCATAAGCGATTGGGAATCAATGTTACCTGTTTTGGTGCAAAGGAAAGTGACAACAGGTGCACTGGAGAGGCAACAGCAAGACAACCCCCAAAAAGGGAATGGTTTTGCAGGTGGTGGCCACAGACAATTGCTCTTTCCGTATCCTTCCTTACTGATTCTTCTTTAGTTTTGCGTTTTGCTAGTGTCCTTGTCACTACTGGTAGCATGAGGCGGTACCTGCAGCGCATTCAGGTTGCCCAGGTAGTCCAGCTCCTCCAGGATGGCACATCCATACGTGCCGTTGCAAGAAGGTTTACTGTGTCTCCCAGTACAGTCTCAAGAGCATGGAGGAGATAACAGGAGACGGGCCGTTACACAAGGAGAGCTGGACAGGGCAATGGAAGCGCATCAACTCAGCAACAGGACCGCTATCTGCTCCTTTCTGCAAGCAGGAACAGGAGGAGCACTGCCAGAGCCCAACAAAAGCACATACATACCAGAGGGCTACTGGTGTGTATGTTTCTGACCAAACTGTCAGAAACAAATCAAATGTATTTATAAAGCCCTTTTTACATCAGAAGTTGTCACAAAGTGCTTTTGCAAAACACCCAGCCTGAAACCCCAAGGAGCAAGCAATAACAGTGTTGAAGCACAGTGGCTAGGAAAAACTCCCTAAGAGGGGACTAAATTAAGGAAGAAACCTAGAGAGGAACCAGGGTCGTAAGGGTGACCAGTCCTCTTCTGGCTGTGCCGGGTGAACTTTTTATGAGTACAAGTTGTAATAATTAATAAATGCATTTGGGCTATGTCCAGAGTCTATAAAACCTAATCCAGGACAGCAGCAAGACTCCATGAGGGTGTCATGAAGGCCCGACATCCTCTAGTGCGACTTGTGCCACAGCCCAGCACCATGCAGCTCGACTGGCATTCGCCAGAGAATACCAGAATTGGCAGGTCCGCCATTGGCGTCTCATTCTCTTCTCAGATGAGAGCCGGTTCACACTGAGCACATGACAGATGTGAAAGAGTCTGGAAACACCGTGCTGAACGTTATGCTGCCTGCAACATCTTCCAGCATGCCCGGTTTGGCGGTGGGTCAGTGATGGTCTGGGTAGGCATACCCTTGGAGGGTCGCACAAACCTTCACGTGCTAGCCAACGATACCCTGACTGCTGTTAGGTACCGGGATGAAATCCTAAGACTCATCGTTAGATCTTACGCTGGTGCTGTGGGCCCTGGGTTCCTCCTGGTGCAGGACAAAGCCCGGCCTCATGTGGCCAGAGTGTTTAGGCAGTTCCTGGATGACGAAGGCATTGATGCCATTGACTGGCCCTCACGCTCCCCAGACCTGAATCCAATTGAGAACCTCTGGGATGTTATGTATCGGTGCATCCAACGCCACAAAGTAGCGCCACAGACTGTCCAGGAGCTCACTGATGCCCTGATCCAGGTCTGGTAGGAGATCCCCAGGACACCATCTGCCATCTCATCAGGAGCATGCCCAGACATTGTCGGGAGAGTATACAGGCACGTGGGGGCCATACACACTACTGAGTCACATTATGAGTTGCAGTGATGAAATTCACATAAGTTGGTTTCAATTGTTTACTTAGATTTTCGGTGTGAGTTTGAATCCAGCCCTCAATCGGATGGTGATTTTGGTTCCCACTGACCGTTACATAATTTTGTTCTCGATGAATTTCACATTGTACAGTAAAGATTGATCTAACATATTTCGTTCATCGAGACCCGATGTGTGATTTAAGTGTTCTTCTAATTTTTTTGAGCAGTGTATTTTCAAGGTTCCTGTATAAACCAAACAATCTAGGAGCAATCCTAACACACCTAACTGGATTAAAAAAAATCTGCTGCCAAGGACAAGACTATTAGGCTAGCCTCAGCCTTAACTCAAGTTCTCAACAAATAAATAACAGCTCAGGACCTAGCCCCATTGTATGTTCAACGATGAATGACGCCAAAATTGTCTGCAGTAAGATTAAGTGGAGAAGACACACCAACAGCTAAGAACAGAACTGGGGAAATCAAAAAGCCTAGGTCCACCATAACACTGTCCGCAGGCAATCGTACGGAGAGCAGTTTAAAAGGTGTCTTGAGTCTGGCCAGGAGATTCAAATCCATGGCTCACTGACACACGGTAACTGTGACCATTTTCCAGTAGTGCACTACACGTGGACACTGCTGTCCGAACCAGCATTTACCAGCCAGATACTTTACATTTAGCCGATCCATTCTAGGCAGTAGGGAGTGCTTTTAGAGAATTTTACTTTTAATGACTAGCTACCTTCTGAATATTTCAATATACTGACCCCTCTAACAGGAAGTGGTCTATACAGCTAGTAATTTAGTACAGACGGAATGAACAAAGTTATTCCAAGAGTTGGCATTAGCAACTTGCCTTTGGGTCATACTGTCCACATACCCACCACTTCCCTGCTGCACATAGTATGTGGCATAGGCAGTGAATCATTTAGGGCAATTACTTAACCTAAACGTTCATGACTACAGCTGTTGCCTGTAGTTTGTGTGCTGAGGATATAGCGAAAGCTTCAAATCCTCCATCCCCCAACTCTGTGACACTGAATTTGAGACGCCACATTCCACACTGGCGTGGTGCATACAGAAGTGGCTGGTTCAATCCTAGTTTTGTGGCATTACGGCTACCTCTATCTATACAGTGCTGAAGCATGCATCCTATAGATAAAGCATTATGCTTAGTCCTTCCTGGCTTGCTGTCAATTTACTTTAAATAATGAAGAGTAACTACTTAATGCGCTATATGAAATAAAGTAAATCCTAACTTGGCCTTTACCTCTGAACATAAAGAATGCATTGTTTATAGCTAGTTTGGTTAGCTAAACAACAGTTAGCGTAGACCCGCTGTTAAAAGAACGTATACATGAGAATAAAAAATAACGTTTAAGTTTAGCTCGCAGGAAGGCCTGTCCCCAATTAGGTATAGGTAGCTAGCTAAACTAGGCCTTGTCAACTATTTTTTAAACTGTCTTGTGGCCTGTCGGTTCAATCTTGACAATCATAAGTAGTAATAGTAGCAACGCGTTAGGTTGGTACGGAGTTTACAGTACCTTCTTTGTTTAACCCATGCCATGGACCACAAGCTATATATGTGGAACTAACGTTAACTTATACAGTAAAAATAATGGGCATATATATGTACAGTAATTCGTTTACCGTCCATCTACATACGACATTTGAGACTAGCTAACAAGCTATCTATCTGATGGATTCTAGTTAGCTAAGCCAACATAGCTAGACGGGCATGTTCTCAAGCTAGCATCGACTAGCACATAATAGCTAACTAAAATATACGTGTCTTTCAACAAAGCACCGTGCTTCACACATGTAATAGTTCGGTTTTGATTGTGCCTATTAGGATTGGTAGTTTTCCTACGCAAATGTCCATTCCCTGTCAAGAAAGAAGCTATAAAATATGAATAAACGTAGCAAACTTACTAGCTATGTCTGCAAGGCACCGCTAACTTAGCTCGCAAGTGAGAAACCTTTGGTGATTATTGGTAGCTACGGGCAGTGTATCTGATGTCTCATTTACTTGGCTATTGGGAAGACTACGTATTGCTAACAAAATTAAAAAATCTCTTAACAATTAGTTGAATGCGGTACTATAGCACCTTACCTTCAAAAAAGCTTCTATTGTGGGCCATGTTTATTCCATGATCTCCCTCTCAGATGATGGTGTTCGCTGCTCATCAGCGACCCAGTCTCGCAGAAGGCTCGGGATTTGGTTCTTGGCGATTCTACGCACAAAGCTGAATAAATGTGTTGATTACTTTTTAGCCAACGAATTGTAAAATGTAACTATCGCAACAGTGTCTGAATAATGGATCCCACACACAAATTATGTACGTAGCTAGTTAGCTATAAACTGGGTTTGGTAGCGACCGTTAGATTTGGATGGAAGTAGTATTATAAATACGAAAAAAATGTTATTGATTTGCCTGTTACTTATTAAGGCGCTAGATACCCATTATCAAAATAACACATGTGGGTCGACATAGGCGCATCATCTGCTGCCTATGCAGCCAGTTCTGTGTGAGCATAAGGGCTGGCTAAACTATTGCCTGATGGAACAGACTGTGTTCCTACGTTACTAGGATTCGAAAGATGCTATAGCTCGTTTGCAAGTAGCCTACTTCCAAACATAGTTACAAATACTTATAATCTGCCAACAAACTGCCCGTGACAAATAATTACTTTGAGATTACACAGGATTTGAGGTATAGATGATGGCAAGGACATCCTTTCCATCCCCACTGACACAGTGTTCAGATAACACCACATTAACACCGATCCCCAAACTAGACCACTGGGACTACCACCCATAACTTTAGTTCCCAAACCATAGGAACCTGCTAGGTGGCGACAACTCTCCAGAAGGAACTTTTGTACAACTCCCTCGAATGTCATTGTCTCTACACTCCTCATTGCCGGGCTGGTTAAAATGAAATCATTCCAGCCCTGAATGACGTGTTACGTACAAACAGATAACTTTCCATTTGAAAATAAATTAATTCACTTAAATAATCAAATACAAGTCAATGTAATTTTGTAGATATGTGAAATGCCTCCTGATTATACAATATTGAAAGTGATGCATACATTTCTTCAATACATCACACTGTTAGCCTACAAAAGGTTATTAGTGTCAAGCAATTGACATGAAAATATAAAAAATGTATTCATAGACTGAACAGCCTAATACCACTGATGTGGAATGTGATATTTACTAGAAGTATTCAATGACCCCATAACAAGACAGATGCCGGCATTGATACATTTCGGTTTGGGGTGGTCAGCATATCCATTACATTACATTAGCCTATGTGAAGTCAGACAGAGGACTTATTTAATGCACAGATCTTTGTTGTAACTGTATCGCCAGGTTAGTTTCCTGAAACACGGTGTGTGGCAAAATCTGCTACATCGGCCAGTTCCCACCAGTTAGACATTATACATATCTGAAACATTATGCTGTAAATACGAGTGAGTTTTTAACCATGAATATTTGTTTTCTGATAACCCTAATTGCTCCCAGGTCACTGGTAAAATAAGGTAAAAAAAATACAATAATGCATGCATTTATGTTGCTTATAACATTTGTAAACAATACTTAATTTCTCTTAAATCCCCCAAATGTTTCTTTAATCTGAATATTGGTTATTTTAAGCCACTTTTGGGGGTTTCAGTGAATGTTAAAGGCACAATGCCTTCTGAAAGTATTCAGAATTTGGGTGAGCAGCTTTGGTGAACTGCGATCTTTAGGTCTCCCCACAGATGTTAAAATGGGGTCCCTTCTTTGGCTGGGCTGCTCAAGGACATTCATAGACTTTTCCTGAAGCCACTCCAGCATTGTCTTGGCTGTGTGATTCAGGTTGTTGTCGTGCTGAAAGATTAATCTTCTCCCCACTCTGAGGTCCTGCGTGCTCTGCACTGGGTTTTCTTGAAGGACATCTCTGTGTTTTGCTCCTCCGATCGTTCTTCAGTCAATCCTGATTAGTCTCCCAGTCCCTGCCGCTGAGAAGCATTCCCATAGCATGATGCTCCCATCAGCATGCTTCTCCATAGGGATGGTATTAGCCAGTTGATGAGCAGTACCTTGTTTTCGTCAGTCGTAGCACTTGGCACTCAGGCCTAACAGTTGATTTTTGTCTCATCAGAGCAGATGATCTTTTTCTGCATGCTCTCACAGTCATTCAGGCAGCATGATGTCATATGCCTTTTACTCTGGAGTGATATTGGTCCAGCCGCTCTACCATAAAGGCCTGATTGATGAAGTACTGCAGAGATGGTTGTCCTTCTGGCAAGGGAAATTCTGAAGCTCTGTGGCCATTGGGTTTCTTGGTCACCTCCCTGACCAAGGCCCTTCAATGCCTGGTTATTTAGTTTGGCTGGTTTGCCAGCTCTAGGAAGAGTTTTGTTGGTTCCAGACTTCCTCCATTTCACAGTAATGGAGCCCACTGTGCCACTGGGTACTTTATACTTTAGCACATTTTTATAATTTATAATGTTTCCTAGATCTCAGAGATATACACAGAGTTCCTTGGATTTCCTGGCTTGGTTTTTGTTCTGACATGCACTGTGAAGCCTGGGACCATTTATAGACATGTGTGCCTTTCTAAATGATGTCACAGATAGATTCCAATCAAGTTCTTTAGACATCTCAAGAATGATCAAAGGGCACATTATGAATCTGAACTAAATTTGGATTGCCATGGCAAGGGGTCTGAATACTTATATACCTGAGGTATTAAAGTTTTTTTAAATGATCACAAATGCTCCAAAACGTGTTTTTTGCTTTGACATTATGGGATATTATGTGTTGATTTGTGGCAAAAAATGAACATAGCCTTTTAAAACGTAAGGCCCCCATATCTGGAGACCCTATGAACTGACCCTATTCAGTTCAGTCCAATAGGAGAACGGTTGCCCCTACCTGTGAAAACAGGTGTGTCTGCTTAATATCTTGCCTTTTCAGCGGTGCTTTCCAATCTTTGTTTGGACTTACTACCATGAAAATCTAAATTTTTGCCATTACATTTAAACTATTATATAATCAAATGTAATATTTGGTTATTTCTCACATGACTAGAGGAGGGTTATTTCCACCAGGCCCCCCTATTTTACATTAGATACACCCCCCTCCCTAAAATAAAAACACAAAACCCCAAAAAACAGCAATGAGCGTATTAATTTAATGTGTTATATTTTATTTGTTCTATCATTTGTTTGGGGGGCTTAGCTAACTAGTTCGCAATGTTTAACTGACAGTGAATTTAGTTCAGTTGTCTTGTTTGGACACTATGGCATCTGAGTTAGATAGTATTTAATGCATTTTCATTAAAGGGGTTAATCAATTATGAATTCAGTTCATAGCACAACAAAATGTGGAGAAAGGGGGCCTGAACGCTTTCCAAAGGCAGTGTAGGCAAAACAATGGCCCAAGAGAGAGGTTCAGACCATGATAACCATCTTGGAGTATAGGAAGTAAGCAGAGGCCTTGACTCAATTGTTGGTAATGAGTGGCACTTTGGTTTCCGCTCCTGGTGCATTAGCAGGGCAGGGAAAATTGTATCTATTGCCTCAGCTATAAGCAGAATGTACCATCAGCCTTCATGTTCCGGAAAGATTAAAAAGAAAAAAAACAATACATTTCCAGATGTCGTTTATTGCTGTTGGGCTACATTTCAGGATGAAGATTAAAGGTGGGCATAATCAATTAAAAGAATAGCAGAATATTAGGATAGTATAGTGGGTAGACAGCAGATGTAATTTACATAATTATCTAAACTACTGGATAACAGCATGGTCCCTTTCACAGCCAAGTCTCAAGTTCTATTTTAAAAAAATATATTTTTAAGCTTTATCTGACAGGAAAGTGGTGAAAGAGGGAGTTTTTTTTGCTAAAAGAGCATTAGGCGGTATTCTAACCTACTCTGCATCAGTTCAAGCGCACGGGCAGCAGTGGCCCAGACCGCTGAAATGCCCTAGAGCACAACTCATGTTAACCAACACTGAATGTGAATGTTATAGCACCACCTTCCATTTAGGGACTAAAAATATAAAATGATCGTTTTGAAACAACAACCATGAAATTGCACACTGACTTTAACTTAATTGAGGTGTGTGGGTGATGTTAACATTCAAGTACAATTTAATGGTTTCTAACCAAAACGCTAAACTTTATATCCAAGAGTTGGAAAGTGATCTGTTTGCTTTTATTTTTTATTTCCTTATCACAGATATTTCAGAGACAATCATGTTTTTTTTGGTTGTTGTTTTTTGTTGTTGCAAGATGCTACTGCGTTTCTGCCAGGATTTTACACAAATATAACAAAGGATACTTAAAAAGGATAGATATCCTTTTATATATGTGTGATACATTTGTGACATCTACAGTGGGGCAAAAGAGTATTTAGTCAGCCACCAATTGTGCAAGTTCTCCCACTTAAAAAGATGAGAGAGGCCTGTAATTTTCATCATAGGTACACTTCAAATATGAGAGACAAAATGAGGAAAAAAAATCCAGAGAATCACATTGTAGGATTTTTAATGAATTTATTGGTAAATTCCTCGGTAAAAAAAGTATTTGGTCACCTACAAACAAGCAAGATTTCTGGCTCTCACAGACCTGTAACTTCTTCTTTAAGAGGCTCCTCTGTCCTCCACTCGTTACCTGTATTAATGGCACCTGTTTGAACTTGTTATCAGTATAAAAGACACCTGTCCACAACCTCAAACAGTCACACTCCAAACTCCACTATGG
>JACXGI010008945.1:0-10981 GCA_016801175.1 Esox masquinongy
TCTGAGCGTTGTGCGCCCGAGCCCCCACCCACCAAGTCTGAGCGTTGTGCGCCCGAGCCCCCACCCACCAACCTTGTCTTCAGGTGAGTAGCAATCTGCAGATTCTTATTACAGAGAGCATAGAAAGCAGGGAATTACACACTCTGGGCGAACTGTATTGTATTAATCCAATGGTTTAGCAGCTTCAATTCTCAAAGCATTTGGAGGGTAATGGTCTTATTTCCTGGCCCAAAGCAGCCTCATAGCATGTGACATGAACGTGTGTTTGGATTGGTGTTTTTCTCGATTTGGGCTAGTTTTTTAAAAAGAATTTCAGGTGATTCTAAAAAAAGGCAACAATCGTAGGTTTTAGGCTTGTACCACATTTCTGGGTCAAACATTCTCATTTAAATGACAAAAAATTATGTGAGAGGTTTATTGACATACGAATAGGCATAATGTAGCTTACTCCCACATCTCTCTTAACAACTATTCAAGCCTGATCAATGTTGGGACTTAAAGGGGCTGAACCCCCTAGAAGAAGGCCCTAGAGGGGGGACAATTGAGGTTCATAAAAAGAATTGCAGTAGTAAGCTAATTGAGACCTGGGTTTTGCTTGCATTAGGTGAATGGTACAAGCTCCTGCCATTCCACTGAAAACATTTCATACCATTGAAAGTGAATTAATACTTTGCAGTTGTACAAGCTATATTACGTAAGGATTACATTCACCTTTGCAGTGACTTGATAAACCGCTATATAGATTGCTGCAGTATATTCAGTACACTGACAAAGCTACAGTAGGAAGTTAACTCTTGTACCTTCATTGACTCAAAAAGTTTGCTTAACTTCTTAAAAGAAATTATATTGCATATTCTCTTGAAGGGAACATTAAAAAGGGAATGTTATCAGAAAAAATTAACATGCTTTCCATAATCTCTAACTTGTTACTTTATTTGGTCAGCTGAGTACCGTTACAGTCAGCTGTGATTAGTACTTGTAACAGAGGATCTTCAAATGAAAAAGCATGCCAGTTTTGGCATTACTAGAGTAGCTTGCTAGTTTTTTGCTGGAAGATGTGTAATCACTTTGATGAGACAGATTGTGATCTTGTAACAAAAATATTATTTTAATTAAAATGTCCACATACCAGCATTTCCCTCTCAGTGAACACAATCCTCCATTTGAACAAACTGAAGCTCGTTAGGCAGGAAGCCACAAGTGACAGCAATCCACTAATGAACAAGCTTGCAGTCAGTCCGCTCACAATCAAAGTGAGACATTCATTCTAACATACGAGTAAGAGTTGAGCTGATGAATAAAGATCAATAATACTGAAAAGATGTGATAAAACATTTTTAGTTTAGGAGCCTGTTTATGCAATAAATACATTCATACAAATTCAGTTTAAAGACTACTCTTTACCATTGCCTTCCCATTCACCAAATCTCTTAAACTGAGTGAGATTTGAATGATTCTCACTCAGTTTGAAAGAATTTTCATAAAACACGTTCTGCATAAAGAACTTTCATTCAAACATGAGCCATAATCCATTGTCCCGAACGAAACACCTGGATGTCAGGAACCATGTCATTTAGGGAGAGACAAACAGGACAATTATGATTATTTATTAATACAACCTTGAACTTCCATATGCACGCTGAGGCGCAGAAGTAAACATTTATTAGCTGTAGTTCCTATACATTGAGAATTGTTAGCCCTCTCCTCACACCTGTGCTGACACTTTTTGGTCAGTTGCTTCCTGACTACTTTTAAATCAGATAGGGCAGAAAATGCTGTTGCAACCTGCACGCGCACATGCATCCAGATCAAGCCCAAGTTGTGTTAACTAACACAGCATTCACTGTTCAGAGTCTGTGAGGCTTGCGGATAAAGGCTGTCTCTGCACTAGGAGGGTGGAGGTGAAATCCAATTAGTCCTAACCCTAACCCTAACTGTCAGGTTGCAGAGGTAGTATGTTGGGAGATGGGCAATGGGGCTCTTTCAACTCAACAGTGGGAGCTCCGTGGAGAAGGGGAAGGGACAGATGTTGGCCTAAGAGCTCCGCAGTAAAGGCATTGAGTGTTTTCTTGTACGCAGTAACTAACTTGTGCACCTCAGCTAGAAAAGAGCAGACCTTCTTCCCTCACCATGCTGTTTGACAGACCACAATCTTACTGACAGATGGTGGGAGGCTGGTTGGAGGAGCCGGTCACTGCAAAGGTACAATGGAGATAGAAAATAGGTTATTTGGGAGGAGGCATTTTGGAAGGAGTATGAGACAAATCATAATAACTGAACACACCTAGCAATCACACCTTTAAAGGCCACTGATGGTTCAAGCCCATCAAAAGACCCAGGCTAGAAAAAAATGTAAGTATCTGAGAATTGATGCTATGACCCCTGGGGGGTTTTGATGGCGGCGCACCACTAGGTTTCTTGACCTAGCACGCCGACGTGACCTAGCACGCCGACTTGACCTAGCACGCCGACTTGACCTAGCACGCCGACTTGGTGCTTTGCTCCGGACGCCCTGTGGGGCTCTATTTCAAAGTGGATCTTAGAATGCTCTGCTAGAAAACTGCCCTGCTCGGAAACCGCCCTGCTCGGAAACCGCCCGGCTCGGAGACCGCCCGGCTCGGAGACCGCCCAGCTCGGAAACCGCCCTGCTCATGGCTCTGGCTTCACTTAAGCGTTTCCAAAGTGAAAATATTCAGTAATGTAGCCCTCCTGCTGGAATCCATGTCCTACAGGGGAAAGCAGAAAATGTATGAGGACTGTACAAGCCCACACACCTCTTGCACAGTCCTTACATTATTCTGCCTTCTGTAGGTCAAGGCTTCAAGGATAAAGGCAGCATTAGGGCACAGTGTCACTTTGGAAAATAGATTAGGATAGAGGAGAAGGGAACGTGAGATAGAAAGAGAAAAAGAAGGAAGGGGAGAGGGAGGAAACGAGAAAGGATTTTGAAGTGTTAAGCTACAGAAACACAGAGCTTAAGCTGGTAACCTTGGAGGGAGAGAGAGAAGACACTGACATTTCCTACATCTAAAACACACACATTGTCATCGGAAACGTTTCCATTTCTTCTCTGATTCTTGATATGGACATGGCGTTTTAAGTATGACTTCTTTGTAAAGGTAAATGGTTGGCCTTTCTCTCTGTCTCTGTCTTTCCCCCTCCCTAGCTCTCTTTTTCCTTATCTTGCTTCATATCCCCATCTCTCTCCTTCCATCTCTGCCACTATGTTTTTCTCTTTCTTTCCCTTTCTCTCTCACTTTGGTTCTCGCTTTCTCTCAACATCTCTCCCACTCTCTGTCTCTGTCTGTCTCATCCTGCTGGTCCAGTGAGATAAGTCCTCAGCTGAAGCTAACGTATAAATGCTTCATCCTTATTGGCTACACCAAATATCTCAGAGCACCACAAAGAGATCATTAGTCCTAAAGTCCAACATTGATTTTATCTAGACTGCTGTGAAAGATTGTTTCTATTTTAAGTTTTTGTCACTGAATGTTTTCAGATATTCAACAAAACCTAATATTAAACAATGGGAAACTGACTCAACAAATGTTATAGTGCCTCTATATTCATTTTATGTATTTTGTTAACTAAGTTATGCCCCCTTTTGCTCTAGAACTGGTTTTGTGCAATGTCTGCATCAAGCATTATATTTAAACATCCTTCACCTGACAAAGTGGATTGAGTTCAAGGTGAGAGCGCAATATGACCCCGATCCTTCACAGAGGTGAGCAGAGAAAAGACAAAATCTAATTATCAATAAAGGACCGGTCTTGGAAGGAGCCAAATAAGTGTTGCCTGTTCTGCAATATGAAAGCCTATTACATGAATCAGCGCACAAACCTCCAGCTCCTTTCCAGAGAATCCTGTATAAAGACAAATCACAATTGTTGGACATGTGGATGTGAAATCCAAACAGCTTCTGTGTCCTTCTGTGGCTCATGCTACCCAATCAAACCAATCTTTCAACATCCCCAACTCCTTTGCATCTGAAGAGTCAGGCCTTGCATCGCATGCTTATCCTGTTGAAGTCCTTCAGGTAAGGTATCAGTATCAGCACCTCAGAGGCCTTCTAATTCCATCAGACTTTCCCCATCTGAACACATGCTCATTAAGCTTAGTCTTGTTCCACTGTGTGTTCTAATGTCCTTTGTCTCCCAATCTGCTGAGCTATTCAAGAAGAAGAAGCTCAGACAAATAAAGTACCGAACATGAGTGAAAAGCTTGTCATAAGGTCAAGACAAGGTCAGTCAAACAAGAGTCAGTCCAATGAGCAAGAGAAAGGAACAGCATACAATGCAGAGCTTCCCAAGTTACGTGGAGTGTGGCTATGTCAAGACATTTCCCCCAGCCACAGTCAAACAGTACCAAGGTTAGAACATTTCCCATCATATGGTCCACCACAATGAGTAGAACAACTCATTCCTTCAATTAAAAACAAAAGGACTTGGAAATAATGACAATTCCCTCCTGGACCGACCCAGGTAACTCCGCTTCCCTCGACTCATTCTCTGATCCTGGGAACATTCTGTGTCCATTAGCAGCAACATAATAGGGAAGTTCACTCAAACTCAACTGCTAGCCTAAGACCAGCCACTTCTTTGGTTTCTGTGGTGAGACCTGATCCTTGACTATCATGCCAATGTTTACTAGTGGTAAGAATGTCCTTGTGGAATGACACGCAGTCTCAGCAGCACCGCATTTAACCATTCAGAGGTATACTTCTCTATGGAACGCTGTATCCATGTACCAAGAAACTGGTTAACGGGCTGAAGCATTTTGTTGAGTTTGGATGCAATCTATGCCAGTGGCCCAACCATCATCCAGCAGTCATTGGTCATCTACCATAAGAATCCAGGTCAGCCAGCAGACAGCTCTTGTTCACTCAGGATGATTTGGAACCCCAAGAGAGAACAATTGGACCAGTGTCCAAGTGGCATTTCTTGCTTGAAGATCCAGAGTACAAAACTCAAGCTATGCGCTGCCCTCACCTGTGCCCGGCTGGACATGTTCTACAGAAATCCCCCTGAAGATCCACAAGGTCACATACGCTGTTGGATTTTATAACAGTCTTAATCTTGTTTCAGTCAGACTGCTGCAGGTACAAAAACTGTATTTCTTGGTAAAATTGGCAATAACATACAGCTGCTCACAAACACTAAGAGGAATCGGGCTGGTGATGCATGTAGCAAGACGTTATTTCAGTTCTCAGAACTCAACTGTGGTAGTGACATTCCTCTATTCATATGGCAGGCCCAGTAATGCTGTCCTAGAAGAAAAGGTTTCTCCCTGATGTTGTTGACTTTAACACCTTCCAAAAATAAACTGGCTGAAGCCACAGTGCAGTTGATACATGCAGTGATCAGTAGAGATGACAGTCCCTCAGCTGATGACTTCAAGTAAGCTGGTGTGAAAATCCTCAGACAAGCCCTGTCTGAGGGCTTCCCAGAAGACCTTTCCTTACTAAAGGCTGGTAAGCCAGTTCTTCTGACGAGCCACCTGGTTACACTTGCCCCTGAGTTCAACAATGACACCCTGAACTGCTTTACCAGCTGGTGCTTGACCTTTCTTATAGCACTGAGATGCTTCATCTCTCACAGAGGAAAGACCTTTGAGATCCAGTCTGCTGTTGAAACTAATTTGAAGAGAAAATAATAAGCGCTACAAAAATCCTTCGCAGCACTCCACCCACAGCTCCAGGAACAGTTGGCTATTCAGAACATTTGATTTGCCTTTAACCCACCGAGTCCACCACATTTTGGAGAATCCTGAGAGATATAAAATCCATCAAGACTGCTCTGGAACCACTATCGGTGCACCGGAGCACAGATGAATTCTAAAAGAGTTACTGAGGACTGTCCAGATCCAATCCCTCCTACTTCCCTTTTCCAGAGGTTGGCCAGACTCATCACTGTCACAGCCAGTCTACCCAGAGTCTGATCCGTTCAGTCGTAGAAGACGGAATCACAGTCAGGTTCTAATGAACCATTTTAAAGCACTGCTTCACACAGAGCTACTTGCCTGCACTTTAAACCTACTGGAAGTATTACAAGGATAAGGAGTACTTTGCAGCCGGCACTGTTGTGATGCACATGGACGATGAGTCTCTTAAAGCACTCTGGCAGGTTGGAACTGTCAAGTCAGTTAGGCCTGTTGCTTGCCTTATCCACCCGCTGTGCCTTCCTCAAGAAGTTACTGACCCTTGGCTGGTCTGTTGATGCCAATCTTTTCAGCGCATTTTGGGGCGGCTGGAAAAATGGCTAGCTTATCTCTTAAGTTCCCTACTTTCTGTTTTCTTTTACCAATAAGCAGCTATTATTCTGGAGACACACTCCATGGCCCCAGCAGGGCCGTCAATCAGTAGATTTTAAGTAGATCACATCACTTCATATTCACTTCCCTTCCTTCACCTCTGCCTTTACTTAGAAGTGCTGTTACCTGTGTGTGTGTGTGTGTCTGTGTGTTACATTTATGCATTAAGGGTTAGGAGTTAGAGTTAGATAAAGGCATAAATGTTAGGATTTTTAAATGAGGGTTAGGTCAAGGTTAGGTTAAGGGCTAAGGTTAAGGAAAAGCAACTAAAAAACGAAATTGTTGGTCCTCACTTGAATGGTAAAGCCAATGTGTGTGTGTGTGAGTGCGGACCATTTGCTCTGTGCCCTCACCACGCTCCACAGAACACTGTGTTGCAGTGACATATGAACCTGACTCCAAGGACCAGAAAACGGAGAGAAATAAACGATGGAAGGAGCAAATGGAAAAGAAAAGAGGATTTGTCCAGTGATGTGTGGGATGTCTATAATCTCTTAAGTGCCTGCCAGGCACTTCTGTCGCTTCAACCCTCCTGTACATTTGAACGTATCTGTCTCAGCCTTTTAAATTAGCATTGATTTTACTGTGTAAATCATCAGAAAGTGTAACAACAAATAATGGGTTTTCTAAAATACAAATTATAATTTCTCAGTCTCTTTCTCAGTTATACAAACCAAGGACACATTCAAGGACTTATTTCCTTCACACCAAAGAAAGGGAAGAGTCGGAATGAAAAAAAGGGGTCAAGTGACAAAATTTGATTAGAGGAGATAGAGGAGATGGGAGAGAGAATGAGGAGAGAGAGAAAAAGAGGTAGATAAGAATTGCATTGGACACGAGGACTAATGACTTTTGCATCTGATTGGTGCTCTGTCCTTGTCTCTGTGCTTTTCACTGTCCTCGCAGTCCACACGGCCCTTGAAGGCTGCTCTTCAGGTTAGCCAGACAAATCCTACCTTATATTCTTCTACAAGATATAGAAGCTTAACTTATTGCGGATGTCAAAAAATCCTAAAGCCACACATGGGTATAAATGCACAGCCGTTCTGGGAACGGTGTAAAGCTTCTAAGCTCTTTATTCCGCTGTCAGCTCATTTGCGATATGTTCGTTCTCTGTGCTAGTGCTATGACTCCGACGCCACTGAGTGGCCACACATAGATGTTACAACCTCCTCCACCAAAGTAGGCCTAACATACATGTATAAAACACCAAAAACAATCACACACAAACCCATTGACATGCAACAGACCATGTAGTCCCACAATAAAAATAAACAAGGACTGGATAAATCACTGACAACTTTTAACAGCGTTCCATGCTTTTGGGATTTAAAAATGCGCTGTGGGTTTTCCTACAGTTAATTTGATGTCAGACTGACCTTTGCGCACTGAAGCTTTCACCAATGTTAACATTTACAACACAAAGGTTAAGGGGAGAGACTGAATATCAAGTGAAGGTCACAGACAGTTTCCTCATCCGTCCGTCAACACAGGGCTTGTTATATTTCTACAATTATAAAAGCTTTCACACTTCAAAACAGTGGTGCTCAACTTAGGGTGGACTAATGAATGCTACACAATTTTTTATTTATACATAAATTTGTCTCATTTTGTCACATTCTTCTCAGTGTGGGGACATATTGTAGAATACAATACAAGCTTTCAGACTCAAAAAGAATGTATACACAATGTTCTCAGCCTTATTAAGACAATTACCAACTGTAAATACTAAACATTTTTTCAGTCTTTGAATCAAAAAAGTTGTTTGGCCTTCAGGATGCCATACACACAGAGTTTCATTGCCCTAAGTTGTGCAAAGTCAGAAGAATCTTATTGAAAATGTTTCACAACTGTATTGGCTGCGAAAAGTAAATCCATATGTTCTATCCATGTAGGTAGGTCTATAAGTGAAAAAAAAAATGCTTTATAAAAAATAAAATAATTTTTATGGCCTTAACGTGCGAAACATCCAAGAGGAACTCTGTGGTTGACAGAGCTCGTAAGACCGAGAGAGACCACAAGTGAGACAAGGGTGTGGGGGGTAGAGATGGTGTGAGAATGGACGGTTGTCTATGGCGTTTTAAGCATCAGAAATACTGAGCTTATGCTGGTAATGTAGGTGGAAGAGAGTGCACACTATGTGCAAACACATGCAAACACACACACACACTCGCTTCCTTGTTCCCATGGTTACCAAGGCTATGTGATGATGGGAGCCGCACGGACGCACGCACGCGTGTGTGTTTGTGTGTATGTCTGTTTGTGTGTGTGTGTGTGTGTACGTACAGTCATAAGTACAAAAACAGCCCCCTCATCAAACCGTATGGCTGTGTGAATGTTTTAATCATCCCTCCTGACGCAGTGTGTTCCTCCACCACTTTATCTGCCACTGACCGTTGGGGAGCCTGAAGGCAGTGGTGTACCAACACACATATACACACAGGCATTGTAAATCACTCACTCTCCTCTCTGATATTTGATAAGGGGTTTTAAGCATGTATTCTAACTGTTGGCCTTCCTTGACATCGATCTATATGCCTCCCTCGCTGTCTCTTTTTCCTCATCTCCCTCCATATCTCTCTCCCAATATCTTTTTCTCTCTCTCCTTCTTTCCTAATATCTTATTTATCTCTCTCCTTCCATCTCTGCCACTACCCATTCCCTATTTTCCTTTCTCAGCTTGGCTCTCCCCCTCTCTCTCTCTTTCTCAAAAACATCTCTCCCACTCTCCGTCTCCCTCACCCCACTGGTGCTGTGAGATAGTAAGTCCTAAGCTGAAGCTATCATATGAATGCTCCATTTTCATTGGCTACATCAAATATCTTACAGCACCAATACACAGCTCACAGCAAGATCATTAGTCTTAAAGTAACACCGCTCTTATATACCTGTCCCTTCTTCCCTCTCCCACAGTCTTCTCTGTGTGCGTACTCAGAACAGGCTCTAGAGTTTAGACAGTATTTCACCGACTACAAAAGTATTTATGCACAATTTTCCCAGCCAGGTAAATACAAATGTCAGTCGTAAATTATACACTTATTTTCAGATTTGGGGTCAAAACCAAAATAAAAACATTCCAATCCCAGTCAAATCTGAAAATAAACCCCACTCCAGTTGGAAATGTTCCTCCATGAAAGACACAGCAGAGCTGCAGTCCAGTGGTAAACCCTACTGGCTTTATGCATATGTGCTGCTTCTTGCTGGAGACTAGAATTCAATTCCCAGCATGCTCCCTTCCAAGTTTGTCTTCCTTCACATCCATCTCCCACAGTTTGTCCTCTGTCTGAAAAAAAAATATTTTTTACAAATTTCAACACCCAGAATTGTTTATAAGGCTATTAATCTGAGCAGGGTGTAAAACCACACAGAGCAAACAACAACAGAGTTGATGCACAGTGACTAGGAAGAACTCCCTAGTAAAACCGAAACTTAGGAAGAAACCTAGACAGGAACCAGACTCTGAAGGGTGGCAAGTCCTCTTCTGGCTGTGCCGGGTGAATATTATAATAAAACTATGTAACATAAGAAAAAATATGAATAAACATAAGTTTATTCAATATCAAAATATGATTTTTTTTAGGATATGAAATTTCACATGATAAATTGAGTTATTGCACATGCATACTTACAGAAACGTGCAAAAACATGCCAATAGGATCTTTATAATTTGTGTTCCTTTCCAAGGTTTGGCAAACTCTGTTTATACATATATACACCGATCAGCCAAACCATTATGACCACCTGCCTAATATTGTGTAGGTCCCCCTTTTGCCGCCAAAACAGCCCTGACCCGTCGAGGCATGGACTCCACTAGACCTCTAAAGGTGTGCTGTGGTATCTGGCACCAAGATGTTAGCAGCAGGTCCTTTAAGTCCTATATGTTGCAAGGTGGGGTCTCCATGGATCGGACCTGTTTGTCCAGCACATCCAACAGATGCTCGATTGGATTGAGATCTGGGGAATTTGGAGGCCAAGTCAACACCTTGAACTCATTGTTGTGTTCCTCAAACCATTCTTGAACCATTTTTGCTTTGTGGCAGGGCACATTATCCTGCTGAAAGAGGCCAATGCCATTATGGAATACCGTTGCCATGAAAGGGTGCACATGGTCTGCAACAATGCTCCAGTAGGTGGTACGTGTCAAAGTAACATCCACATGAATGGCAGGACCCAAGGTTTCCCAGCAGAACATCACACTGCCTCCACTGGCTTGCCTTCTTCCCATAGTGCTTGCCTTCTTCCGCACACGCACCCGACCATCCACATGATGTAAAAGAAAACGTGATTCATCAGACTAGTCCACCGTCTTCCATTGCTCCGTGGTCCAACTCTGATGCTCACGTGCCCATTGTAGGCACTTTCGGCAGTGGACAGGGGTCAGCATGGGCACCCTGACTGGTCTGCGGCTACGCAGCCCCATACGCAACAAACTGCAATGCACTGTGTGTTCTGACACGTTTCCATCAGTACCAGCGTTAACTTTTTCAGCAATTTGAGCTACAGTGACTCGTCTGTTGGCCCTGTAGCCGGTTCACCGCTTTTCCTTCCTTGGACCACTTTTGATAGGTACTGACAACTGCAGACTGGGAACAACCCTCAAGGGCTGCAGTTTTGGAGATGCTCTGACCCAGTCGTCTAGCCATCACAATTGCTCAGATCCCATTTTTCCTGC
>JACXGI010008945.1:11081-31986 GCA_016801175.1 Esox masquinongy
TATATATATATATATATATATATATATATATATATATATATATATATATATATATATATATATATATATATATATTATAATTCAATTCTATATTATTTTTCACAAATATTTATCAGGTAATTTTATTAAAGTCATTTAATTTTAAGCTACATGCAGAAGGTAGTTTAATGTGTGTATTTCACATGTTCGTTGACATATAATTCTGGGTGGGATATATACGGCACATGGGCGACTGGAGTGAGTTAGTGTACGCAGCGGCAGGCAGGCAGCACAGTTCATTCTTCATGTACAGGGGCTATATGCAGTGGGGGTCGCAACAATTAGGCAAGGTAGGCAGCTGCCTATGGCCCCAGAAGGTCTAGGGCCCCGTGAAAATTCAAACTGAAATGAAAATTGTATTTTTTTTTTTTGTCTTAAGATCTGATCTTGTTACTCAAAATGATGCAAAGTTTTTAAAGTATGAAACGATGGTATGTGAGCAGGGCAGAAAAAAGAAGGAAGGAGGAAAATAGAGTGAGTGTCCATGCCAGTTGTAGCTTAGCAGCTGCGGCTACTAGTTGTGTCATAAAGATGATTAGCTTATTGCTGCGGCTGTTACTGAATATGATGGTTTGACAGTCACATAAGAAAGTGCTATCCCTGACCTGGACCATCACAAGCCGTCACCAGACAGAGGTTAAGAAGACAATGACTCAATTCCATCATGTTGTTCTTCTAAAATCATGCATTTTGATTATAATGACGCCAATGTTGATTATGATGGTGATAGTGACAGTGCTACTGATCACAAATTAGCGATGTTGATGTTTACCCTCCCCTGGCTTCCCAAGAAAGCTCTGACTATGTAGTGACACAGAATATAATGTCTGATCTAGGTATACGTGGCCTTTCCAGCTGACAGACATGGAAAGGTGCAGCATAATGAGAAAAGGAAGGTAGGCAGGCCTATATGAATGAACTTGATTAATCATGATTAAGAAACTGTACCCTTGAACAAAGTGGCTATGTGCTTAGTGCTTCACTGTAGTCATAGATTATAAGTCAGTATGTACCCTTCAGATAATTAGTTTTAAACTAATTGATTTACTGAAAGGGGCAGCAATGCAAGTGTCTTTGGAAGTGGCAGTTCCATTCAATGATAAAGAATTTATTTTCAAAATGTTGCCGGTATGGCTTTGATAAAGACAATAGTTAAAAAATAGATGATGTTGGGGCCTCAACTAGTCTCTGCCTAGGGCCCCCAAGTCACTAAAACAGCCCCTGGCTATAAGTAACATTGTTACAGTACATCTAGCATAAATACAAGCAGAAATGACTCGTAGACATCTGCAGTTAATGTTTTAAGGTAATGTTTCCAATTATTTATTTATTTTGATAC
Source organism: Esox masquinongy (assembly GCA_016801175.1). Taxonomy (NCBI): domain Eukaryota; kingdom Metazoa; phylum Chordata; class Actinopteri; order Esociformes; family Esocidae; genus Esox; species Esox masquinongy. The sequence goes on from JACXGI010008945.1 coordinate 12,460, forward strand.
AAAATTGTTCAGAGTGCCTGAGATATTCCCCATATAAACTTTCTCGCCAATCCCATTAACAGTTTACATTGACTTGTAATCACCTCATATTCGCTTTGATACTCGCAGTACTATACTTCCCACCCTAAATCAGGACTGGAATAGCTAATACGGTAAGGGAAGATGAGGGGGAGACAAGTTGTGTTCAGGGGTGGATCTTAAGGATTTTTGGCACTAGCCAGCCGGGCTAGTAGGCAAAAATTTCCACTAGCCCAGGTAAAATGTTACTAGCCTTGTTTGTAACTCTATTTACAGAGTAAAGAACAGGGCTAGTAGTTTATAAATGGATGTTTTCTATATATTTTTCCTGTATTCATGTTAAATTAGTCTGTGCACAATACTATATAACCACTCAGAATGAGAGAACAGTTTTGTAAGTGCAAGTCACCCAAAAATATCCATGTGTAATTAGCAAAAAAATATATATTTAAATAGTGCATACAAAAGAATTCACTCAAACGTAGGCTGCATTAAAGATAATAACGTTTGCTTAACATTTAATGAACGTTAACGGCAGCTGGTAGGCTAATGAACGTGATATTACTACTGGTGGTATTTAATAGTGATCATGACAAATATGTATAAAACACACTAACAGGTTGCAAACGTTCAGTCTACTGAACGCATCCTTTCTGTTTCACGTGTTTCGTGGCTTGTATAGAGACAAAAATATTAGAATACTATACAGTTGTAACTACAGTAACTAAGGGGGCAGGGCTTAGCGAAGGTTCTGACTCTTCTTTTAAGGCGAGTCTGGCGGTCAGATTATAAACCTCATAATACTAGGGCGGATGACTCATTATCTTCAGTCACCGCATTTAAAATTCCCTCGAATAAATCGACAAAGTTCACTCGCCTGACGGACTAGTGGTTCTAAAATTAGACTCGGTTGCATTATTGTTTAATTCACACCTGTAAACGAGGCAAGATTCTACACAGTGCCCCTTTAAGGCGTATCACTGTCCCCTCGCCGTCTCCACCATTTTACTGAAATGAGTAGCCGTCCGTTTCCTCCGTCTTTTATTAGATGACGTCCAGTGCTAAGCTCATACTCAACAACAGTACGCAAAGCATCCTCTGACTGAACGATGACTCAGAATTAACTGTCAGCTCTCCATCCACTGTATTCTTCTCCACGGGGTTGGATTTAGAACCTAGGCTTAAGGGTTTGGGGTAATTTACATTCCAACTTAATCAATTTAAGTTCTGCATGCCAATTTAAATTTTGAAAACACGCCTTAACATTGAAGGCAGCAACTATAGATGCATATTTTCATAAAAACCACAAGAGGGCAGTACAGACCACTGGAGAGCCCAAGTGAGGACATTGATGATTGTCCCAAATAGCCCCCTATTCCCTACACTGATCCTGATAAAACATGTGTATATAAATCAGGGCACTATATAGGAAATGTGCTGCAAATTGGAATGCACACAATAACTCAATAATGACTATGACAGTAAACCTCCCATGGCCTTCCCTATCCAGGAAATTACACCACGCATGAATTAGGAGGGCTAGTATTCTGTTCCCTTCTGTGGGTAAGGTGTTTCTGATTTAACTATATAATGGGTACAAAAATGTTACCAAACTATGGTTAAATCAGAAATATTTGACTTACATGGAATTTTTAATATTAGAGTTAAGGTTCTCCTTTAAGCAGCTAAATAAACGTGTGTGTGTGTGTGTGTGATCAATGTGTATGTGAACATGCCATAGCAAAACCTGAAAATGGGTCCCACAAGGTTTTTTGACCGGTCCCCACTAAAGAAAATGTGATTTTGAGCTTGGAGGTTAGGTTTAGGCAAAGGGATTAGGTAAAATATTTATCCAGTCCTCACCTTGGTGGTTAAACCTGTGCGTATGTGTATGTTGGCATGCATCTGTGTACTAGTCATCAAATGTCAAAAGCAAAAGCCTTGTTAACGACTAGTCGTGTGTTATGCCTGGAGAGATATAAGTGAGCAGCTGGTACTAAAATCGTCATGAGTGGTAGGCAGCCACTGTCCAGTGATGCCAGTACGTAATAGCCTGCAATGCAGTCCTCTGGTAGAGTTTCAAAGGGAAGTGTGATGTCAGCTAAGTGATGTGTGAGCTATGTACATGGGCTTTACTCCTCCTGGCTCACTCATTCTACTACCACGGGTCTGTTCAGACATGTTCCCAACATAGCACATTACTTGTGACCAAAAAGCCCTAAGACAAATTACACTATTTTACAGGGGGAAACTTGATGAACCATGCAAAATGATGCACAATAATCTTTTACTTCAAATTATTATTTCAAACCAATTACAAGTCGTACATGCAAGTCTCACATCATCTGTCTTTCCCCAGTCTACCCAAAAACATGCCCTTAGTCATGATGGAATGACGCATCACTGACTATCTTCATTCAGCACAACAGCTGGTGAGCCTCTCCCTGGAGAACCTGAATATTAACCAGATGGAGAACAAGGGGAAACAAATGACTCACTCCTCTCTCCCATCTCTCATGCTCTTTCCCTCCCCCTTTCTCTCCCTCTCCTTCTTTCTCGACGTCTCTCTCTGTCTCTTCTTTTCTCCTCCCCCCCCCCGTTAAATCCTGATGCAGACCTAGAAGTGCAGACATCGGCAGACACTCACAACCTTGTCTTCCTCCGTCTTTCTCCGTCCCTGCCCCGGAGGATTAAAGCACACTGCTGTGCAACGAAGGTAAGCCTCAGTCGTCTCTCCTCTCTCATTCCATCTTACATTTCTTCTGTCTTTGTAGAATGAAACAAAGGATCTGGGGTGTGGCTTAGCACTGAAGACAAGTGTAATAATCTGATGGAGGTATGTAAGGATGGCAAGAACTGAAGAATGGAAAAATGGAGCGATACATGGATGGAGAGAAAAATAGATGTAGACAGGATTTGGATATAGGAATAATTGATTGGGGAAGGAAAGGCAGGCTTTGTTTGACTCAGGTTGGCGCTGGGATTGTCCTGGACTGGGGATGAGAAAGAGCTGGGGCTGGGAAAGCCCAGGGATGGGACTTGGCTGGTGAAAAAGAGCTTGTGCTACAGGAGGTGTGATGTTGGCTAGGACTGCATTAGAACATGGGAAACAGTGCTGAGACATGGGAGGATCACAATGGCAAGGAAAAAGATGAGAGGGTGAATGGGTCGAGAGACAGGACGAGACAGACAGATACTGCAGGGGGAGAGAACAAAGAGCCCATCCCCAACGTACCCAGAGAGGCAGACAGACAGACAGCAAGCCTGCTGTCATGATAAACTAGGTAGTGTGTGTGTGTGAGGAAGAGTGGCTTGATCAAGACAAATATGGGGACATCTGCATCTGAAATGTGATAACAGTTAAAGATATGTATCGCACATTTACTTGGAACTAGAAGAACATATCGTCATCTTCTGTGTGCAAAACCACAGCAGAAAGAGAACCAGAAATAATACTACCAATATTCTGTATGCAGGATTCCACATTGATTGTTGCTTGTTGGACAGTGGGTCTCACCCTCTCTTTCTTAAGCAACCATGTCCGACAAACCTGACCTGACAGAGATTGCCTGCTTTGACAAGACCAAACTGAAGAAGACTGAGACCAAAGAAAAGAACCCCCTGCCAACCAAAGAGAGTAAGTGATCACTGCAGTTTGTGTGTGTGTGTGTGTGTGCGTGTCTTTGTGGGTGTGCGTGTGTTTCATGGGTGTGGTGAGGGAAATGTTCATACTGTCTCTGCAGTGCTCTTCCTCTTTTCTCTCTTTCTCTCTCTCTCTCTCTCTCTCCCTCCATCCCTCCCTCCCTCCCTTGCAGTGGAGTGGATTCCTCATGTCAGCAGCTATTCTGTAGGTGTTGTCAGGTCTGTCGCTACCCTCCGCCTCCCCACAGGCCTTGGACAAATGAATGCACTATATAGGGAATAGTGTGCCATTGTGGGAGCAGACTGTATCATATCTGCAATTCAACCACACGCTACCCCTGCTCATTCTTTTTCCGCCGAACCTCAATATATTTATCGATTTTTGCAGTGGAGTTGATGTTCTTTTTCCTCCGTTTCAGCAATTGAACAGGAGAGGAAAGGGGATGCCACACCTTGATGTGGCTGGGTGAAGAAGAGGAGAGGAAGAAGAGGCAGAGATGCCACCAACAGAAGCACTTTCTTTTGACCGTCACAGTATTCTACTATCACTTTGTGTTGTATAGGGTGCTGTAGGACCCCTGCAGATGCAGTACATTCTTAGAAAACAAGGTGCTATCAAAAACCTAAAATGGTTCTTTGTCTATCCCCATAACAATGGCCTTTGACTAACTCTTTTTGATTCCAGGTAAAACCCTTTCCACAGAGGGTCCTACTTGGAAATGAAAGGGGTTCTACGTGGAAATAAAAAACAGTTTTACCTGGAACCAAAAGGTGTTATCCTGTAGTGGGGCCGCCCAACCCTGTTCCTGGATATCTACCATACTGCAGGTTTTCTCTCCAACCCTAGTTGGGACTAACATGATGTTGCTTTCATCCAGCTAATTATTATACTAAAGTGTGCTAAATTGGGGTTGGAACGAAAACCTGCAGGGAATTAGCGCTTCAGGCATCCCGAGAACCTTTTCAGAACCCATTTATAAGGAATAAGGTGCCATTTGGGACAGGAAATTGCATCTTCACAGGGTGTATTTATCATTAGTAGAAAAAAGTTGAAGTCTGACAGAACCTGAGCGGTTCTGTTTTAAACAACAATTTGTGTTGTAGAACACAGAACCAAGTCAGGCATCCAGGATAAGAGGTTGGGAGGGGTGGGGGTGATTACAGATGTGTTTTCATGTTTCACTTTTTACTTTTCTTTATGAAATAAAGACAAAAGGGTGAAATAAAAACCAAAAGATAAGTGTCTGAATTTCTCTAAGGACTAATATTTGGGAGAAGAATCAAGACCATGCAGATGCACATAGAACATAATTAGTAGATTACAGATATACAAAACATATAGGACATCAAGGTTAATATGAAATATAAAATATCATTTGTCCCAGGATGGGAGGATAATGGCAAACGGGAAGTTTGCGGGTCCGTTTTTGCCAATTAGAGGGAGTCTCCCTTTACTTAATCAGTAGCTCACAGCGCATACTTGGCGAACTATGAGTGTATTATCCCTGTAGTATTAAAAAACAAGGCAATGACAATCTAACAATTATGGATATTTATTGCTTGTATTCTTCTCCACAAACACACATCCATAATCTAACCTGTTACTATTTAACGAGGAAACCTAATACTCATTCTCTTCGTTTGGTCTTGTTTAACACTTGCTAATCGTGTAATACTGTAGTGTGAGGTTATCACCTAGATTCTCCTTTCAACTATTGAACTACCTGCAGTGCTACCGCTGTTTTGATGGATTGATGGATGCACACGGATCGCTGGCGTCGCTAGTCCTGCCACCCCTCGCAGCCTCTCACCGGTGCGTCTAGCCTCTCACCTCCGCTCCCTTTATCAGTTTTATGACTCCGCTTATCACGCTCTGGACTGTAGCCCAATAAACCTACCTGATCAGAATACTAGCCCCGTTAATCTTCAATCAGCACATCGCGGACGCGCCTAAGGAGTCAAACGTCAATTTCAACAATTTAATTAAAATGCGTTTAAGCATAATTGTTAACCTAAGGTGGGATGTTACTCGATGTCCAGAGTTGTGAATCAGAATGTAGGATAATACACGAGTCACCATTCACTGTAGTGTATTGCAGGCTACTTCTCTGTATTGGCCCAATTTTAAACATCTCCCATGGCTACCCAGGCAGCCTGATTCTGTGGCCCAAATGTTTCCACTAATTGGTCTTTTGACCAATCACAACAAATAACAAATATTTCTACATCACAACTTTTTCCCCAGACCTATTCTGATTGGTCAAATGACAAATTAGCATAGTGGAAAAAATACAAAAATGTTTTGGCATTCTAGGTGAATGGAACCGAAGAATACTTTTGGCTGTTCTATTTTGTTTGTTTCAAAGCGAGCCGTCTGGTGATTCTGATTTCGCCACCTGAGATCCCATTGAGAGTTAAACATAATGGAATGTTTGTGCGGAACGGTATGCTACACAACTGACTGGGTTATTCTAGCCAAATTAAATAATGTTTTGAAATGATGCGCATGCGATGACTGCGTTTGAGTTTCAGTAATTACTCGATGCATTTAAATATGATCGATTAATTAACTGAGGATCAGTAGCCTATCAAGTGAATGATTGGTTGGTTTAACTAGCAATTTGCTTCTGTTTGTGTGTTTGCTCAAAACAAAGTTTCGGTTTTCAGAGCAGCCATGTAAAATAACGCCCACATTGATGGACTGTTGTTTTACAAGTGGTCATGTAGTCTTGTCTGCCCACAAAGTCACTAGCAGATCGGTAAATCCTATTAGTTGTCTACTTGCAGAAATAGGTAGAGATCATCGTTTAATCGCCTTTTATTTTGAATGTGTAGTTGTGTGTTGGTTTCAGCCAGTGGAACGGTGAAGTGGCCTGTCTCTAATTAGTCCGGATTATCGTCACCTACGCGCGCCTCTATTGTTTTGTAAGGTCATCGCTATTGTCCGACCATGGAGTGAGAAGTTGTTTTAGGAGATTTTGAGTGGTTTATAGAGGATTTAGCATGCCCCAGCGATCTGACTGGAAAGGTTTTGGGCCATTTTAATCAATAGTTTATCTTTCTCATATCAAATCAGATGTGAATTAATAGAAACTAGCAGCTGATGACAGGTGATTATAGCCAGTATAAGAGCAGTCACGCAGAGTGATGATCAAGTTTGGCCTATCCATCATTCAGCTCCCTTGCGAATGGGTCAACACAAGCCTAGGCTAATGATAGGGATTGGCATGTTTTGTTTCAATATGATGCATTTTTCAAGTAGCTAGCCAACAATCTACCACATTATTTTTCTCACCGGTGGCCTACATACAAGAGACCATGCATGGTTTTATATCGTTTCATATCCCTCCTCGAATTCCAGACTATTTTCACACCAAATTCTTTCCCATGAAATTGGCTATTATCTTATTATCAAGGCGGTGCCAATGTCACCAATGTGTGAGGCATTATTTACAGGACTCTTACGAACGGTGAATGCCTTTATGACTTTGCCCCCCCCCCCCCAATCGCGGTGTTATTTCCCCGAGAACTGCTCCAGACAGACAGGCTCTACAAGGAAGTCAAAAGATTTTAGGGGACACTGAGGCAGATATGCATACTGTATATTAGCCTACTTCTAAGTCAATGCTATGTCTTTATTACGTATCTCTGCATCATACAGTTGGTGGAGAACAGGCTTGCTCCCAAAGGTTTTATCTATAGGGTTATATGGTAGGTATACGTTCATACACAATACATTCGTGCAAGACCTCTTAAATGCACACATTTCAACTGTTAAGCAAACATTTGGTATGTGTATCCAACACCCAGAAATGGCGTATTTAAATGCGTGTTGTAGGCCTACATTACTAGGTCTACTAATAATATGAATACTTCTACATTCTGTATTATTATGAATAATATTATAATGATGATGATGATTATTATAAACCAGCAATTTAGCAAGGATATGCCAGCAACTGTATTATTGGTATTACTATTGGTATAAATCCATAAATGCCTCCTCTTGGAAAGGGAGATGGATCGAATGGTGGATAGACGAATGTGGGGGCTGTTAATAGTGTCTGTGCTGAAGCTTTGAAGTGCTGTAATTCGCCGAGGTGTTTCCTATACGACTATAGAACACTGCATTCAATTACCTAGTTCGCGCATTTTCACAGTGAAATGTTACAAACAGAACAAATCTGTCAATCAAACACAACGACACTATAAATGTCTTTACGGTCCAGTGGCAGACCTCAGTATGCATCTAGCCTCTCCTTCTCTGACCGCCCTCCTCTAGTATATGCGCTTTGGATACTCCACCGAGGCCGTCGTTTTGGACGCAAAGACGCATTTGCTGCCATGGGACCGTGCCAACTGCTTACATCACTGGTCCTTTGCATGTGTTGTCATTTTCTGTCCTCTACTGCATGGTTGGTTTTTACCTGTTGTTATGGGCATTTCAACACTTAATAATAGATTATGCATAGTACAAAATTGTTTAGGCTATATGACTATATACCATGACTTAACCTGAGTTTTATTTTTTGTTCCATAGGTCGGTGAATAATTTCCTGATGACTGGACCAAAGGTAACTAAGGGATCTGTATTTACTCGTGCACTAAAAATGATAGGTGATAGGTATAAATAGCCGTAATTCTGTTGTTTCGTTGGGTTATTTGATCCATTTCAATATGTATTCTTGTATGACAGAAATATTCTGCAAATGTAAATGTTTTTTAAACTACAACAAGGTTAAAACAATTTCAAGCAGCGTGCGAATAAACGGTCTCTTTATCCTTCTGCCCGTCCAGGCCTATCTGATGTATGCCAACAGCGTGCAGGTGGGCGCGCAGAGTGGGATCCAGGAATGCAAACATCAGTTCGCTTGGGACAGGTGGAACTGCCCAGAGACGGCCCTCCAACTGTCAACTCAAAATGGAGTTCGTGGTGGTGAGAATGGATTTTGTTTTATTTTATATATTTATTTATTTTTTGCCAATAAGCACTTTATTTACTAATCCTACCTGTTCACTCGACATAAGCAGTTCCCAGTGGCAAATAAACTGTTAGGTTAGTAAAGCGTGGAAAGAATTTAGCGTTGTGGGTCACATTCGACCCCATGCTGCTAGGGCCTACATCTGTACGAGAGGCAGGGGGCTTAAACCACTGTACCACCCCAGGCCAGTTGTGTCAATTTTAACCAGATATCATGTCTTTAAATTCCAGCCACAAGAGAAACGTCTTTTGTCCACGCAATCAGTGCTGCAGGTGTGATGTACACTCTTACTAAGAACTGCAGTATGGGCGACTTTGAAAACTGTGGATGTGACGACTCAAAGATTGGACAGATGGGTGAGTATTAAGATACCACTACAAATTGACATATTACCGTTCAAGTTTAGTTAGTTATTAACTGCTAAAGTAATATTTATCAATGAAACGAAATGTACGCAGCACCTGAAGTCTCCTCCCCGCGAAGTAGTATTACGCAATGAACGAAAAATGTATAGAATTACCAGAAAACAGCTGCAATGAAATGTTTCAGAAATAACCATGTTGTATTTCTCCTTAGGTGGTAAGGGTTGGATATGGGGGGGCTGCAGTGATAAAGTGGAATTTGGGGAGAAGATATCCAAACAGTTCGTGGACGCGCTAGAGAACGGGCATGACGCGCGCGCAGCTGTGAACCTGCACAACAACGAGGCAGGCAGACTGGTGAGTGACTGATCTCAAAACACATAATAGGTTTTATGTGTTTATTGTTTTCTCCTTAATTATAGCTTCCTTTGAATATTTGTTCATTTGCGATATCCACTGTTGGTTCTTATGTGTCTTTAGCTTTATTTTGGTCTTTTGCGTTAGACGTAGGTTTTTTTTTTAAAATCGAACAGTATACTTACAAATGAGCTAGTATGACATTATTAGAGCTTTAAATAATATTATGTTTCTCTACTGCGTGCTCTTTCTGTCTAGGCGATCAAGGCGACAATGAAGCGAGCCTGTAAGTGCCACGGCGTGTCCGGAAGCTGCTCTATCCAGACCTGCTGGATGCAGCTGCCAGACTTCAGGGACATCGGCAACTATCTCAAAGTCAAACACGACCAGGCGCAGAAACTAGAGATGGACAGGAGGAGGATGAGGTCGGGGAACAGCGCGGACAACAGGGGTGCCATCGCAGACGCATTTAGCAGCATTGCCAGGACGGAGCTCATTTACCTGGAGGAATCTCCCGACTATTGTACCAAGAACAAGAGCTTGGGGCTCCAGGGCACGGAGGGAAGGGAGTGTCTGCAAGGGGGAAAGAATCTTTCCCAATGGGAGAGGAGGAGCTGCCGCCGGTTGTGCCATGAGTGCGGCCTAAGGGTTGAGGAGAGGAGGATGGAGGTTGTTAGCAGCTGCAACTGTAAATTCCATTGGTGTTGCACTGTCAAGTGCGAGAGGTGCACGCAAGTCGTCACCAAATATTACTGCGCGCGCAGGGACAAGGTGCGTAGGCCTCAAAACAGCACCAGGAAAGGTGGGAAAAGGCACCACGTCCAACGCAGCTGATTTGCGTATCCCCAGACCATGGCCAAGACAGTTTATTTTAAAATTCCTTATTTAAAATGTTTAATTAGTTAATTTTATCTATATTGTATGTTGTTGCCCAAATAATTCACATGCTGTCTCCTGCAATTTTTTGATGAATGTAGGCGTTTTCTCATCCCACATCGAAGGACAATTTCGCTTGTCGCTTTATTTAAAATGCACTTTATGATCTATAACATGTTTAATAGAATTGTGAATTATTCTAAAATATTTTATTTTGTTTTTCTACACAATATTTTGTTCATGCAATTTACTGTAGCTTGTCACTTGAGAGAAATATAGTTTCAGATCGGGATGTGTGTGTTTTGGTTTGGCCATTTTGATCACATCAGTTATGAAATTGCTTTAAATTTTATGATCACGTTAAATGATTTATTTTTGTACTGGAAATTGTATATTAAATGTTATGTTATTTTGATTCCTGTTTTCTGAGAGTGTTTTGGAAATTTTAATATTCAGGTTCGACTGTCTGTTTTGTTTATTGGTGTTCTATTGAGGGCCATGGCTCCACGGGAGACCGGGATCATCTCATTAATCTGGCTGCATGGTGTCTTGTCGCCTGCGGGAAGAAAATAAACTGTAGTGTCCTGACACCGTTTGAAGTTCTCCATAGGAGTTTCCTTAACTCTTATGTGGCCATTGCCCAATCAGCGTTCTCGAAACCCCAAGACAAAGAACAAGCTTACCATTTGCTCCTGATTCCTTCCTTTAAATTAAAGGCGAAAGTTGCTTGTTCTCATCACATGCCAAGATCTTCCCTTGGGGTTGGAGGTAAACACTTACAATGGTCTTCTGTTCGTTTCATTGGCTCCTATTTCTTTTCCTTCAAAAAACTATTTTTGGACATGCCTGGTAAGAACCCACTTTAAATAAATTATCTTTTTTTAATAGTTTTCATCTGGATCAATAGGTCTTCACCCTGTGTAGAATTTAAAGTCCCGTTTTTAAGTGAGGTTTCAAGCTATATTTTCTCCTTTCAGGGCCGTAAACAATTTTCTTATGACTGGATCCAAGGTAAGCTTTTGTTTTATAAATATAAAATTAGTGTTCCAAAGTAGCGTATTATGAAAAGAAATAGACACAACCTATCAATTTCAATATAATTTCAATAGCGAGTAATGATAAAGACGAATGCTGTAGGCCTACTGTAGTAGCATTATTTTGACCACAACTGAATGTGTTCACTTGTAACAGCGTATTCACCTCATCCCAATATCATTTGGAGGATTTTAGTTCGAGAAATAGGCCTGTATGTTTAACGTGCTCTCCCACCTGCTGGGTTTAACGTGCTCTCCCACCTATCTTCAGGCCTATCTGACGTATGCCAGTAGCGTGCAGGTCGGCGCACAGAGCGGGATTCAGGAATGCAAACACCAGTTCGCATGGGACAGGTGGAACTGCCCGGAGAGTGCGCTCCAACTATCCACTCACAAAGGCCTCCGCAGCGGTAGGACGGCTCAGAATGCATACTCTTATAATTACGTCTGATATCGTTACTATGCGTTACTACCTTTTGCAAACAGCTTTAATGTCTACCGAATAAAATGTAATGCATAATTATGATAAACGAGTTGAGGCTGATACTCCTTGTGTAGAATTGATTTGATTGTGATTCTCATTGTGTCACGTTTTCCATTTCTGCCAGTAGGCGCCTCAACTAAATAAATATTCGATTTCTGTATCTGTCCTTGTAGCCACGAGAGAGACCTCTTTTGTGCACGCGATCAGTGCAGCAGGTGTCATGTACACACTGACTCGCAACTGTAGCCTTGGGGATCTGGACAACTGTGGCTGCGACAGCTCAAGGAACGGTAAAATTGGTAAGACAAACCAATGACAGAACCAGCGTGAACAACAACGTGTTCTCCTGTTTTATGTGTGCCAATACTCAAGTGTTTGGCCTCGTCTTCTGTCTCCTAGGGGGCCGCGGGTGGCTGTGGGGTGGCTGCAGTGATAACGTGGACTTCGGGGAGAGGATATCCAAACAGTACGTGGATGCACTCGAGACGGGTCAGGACTCCCGGGCTGCGGTCAACCTTCATAACAACGAGGCTGGTAGACTGGTGTGTTAATAACCTCCATGCTCCTGCAAAAATAATGGCGCACCGTATTATGCATGCGTAAACCATGGTATTATTAGTGTGTGCTTTTATTAAGTCATGCTTTTATTACCCACTAACACATTGGTCTTTGTGTGCTAAGTAGGCGGTAAAATCCACCATGAAGCGAGTCTGTAGGTGCCATGGTATGTCTGAGAGCTGCTCGGTCCAGACCTGCTGGATGCAGTTGTCTGGCTTCAGAGACATCGGCAACTACCTCAAAGTCAAACACGACCAGGCGCAAAAACTGGAGATGGACAAAAGGCGGGTGAGGTCGGGCAACAGCGCCGATAACAGGGGTGCCATCGCTGACGCTTTCAGCGGCATCGCCCGGACGGAGCTCATTTACCTGGAGGAATCTCCTGACTACTGCAGTCGGAACGTCAGCTTGGGCCTTCATGGTACGGAGGGCAGGGAGTGCCTGCATCACAGTGATGGCTTGAACCAATGGGAGAGGAAAAGCTGCCGCCGACTGTGCCATGAGTGCGGTCTACGGGTGGAGGAGAGAAGGACGGAGATAGTCAGTAGCTGTAACTGTATATTTCAATGGTGTTGCACGGTGAAGTGTGATAACTGCTCACAGGTGATAGTAAAACACGTGTGTGCTAGAAGAGAGGGTGGCCATGGACAAAACAACAGACGGAGATACCGAGGACCCAAATAACCGAAGAGGCCAATGATAGCTTTATGTATACATCATTATGACTTCAATTGTTAAATCACAAACTTGTTTGTGTCACTTGGTATCAAAACTATCTCTATTCACAAATACTTTCCTCCACCTTTACGTGTTGTGAATTATTTGTTCTGCACTTCCCCCTAGTTCGCAGGACCCTGTTCCTCTGCCTATAGATGTAAATTATATATTTATGTGACTCGTTGGATATATTTAATAAAAGTATACTAATAAATATTGTTTTGCTTACCGGAGTTATTTATGGGCCTATAAAAAACATTACGTGTTCGGTTGAACTAATAGTTAGAAATACTGCCAAATACTTTTCGCTTAATGAAAATAAAACGTTTCCCCTACGGATAACAAATTAGGACAACACGAAAACACTTAGAATAACAAAAGGCAGGCAGTGAATACACTAAAATGGGATTAACCATGCAGCCGTTCACACCCTCACCAGGTCGCAGTTTCTGCGTTGGTTTAACTGCACTTTGATATGAACGTTGGTGGATAGAATCTTAAAGGATCCGAATTAGGATCAGGCGGTTTGAAGGAAATTGTAATGAGGTGTTGCTAACCCTTATGGAGGTTTGCCATGGTAATCCTGGACACTGGTGGTTGAGCGACCTTGTTATAATCAAATCCTTAATACTGCATCACAATAAATCAAGCGGTATGCTTAGACAGAACACTGGGCAGGAATGTACCTCAACATGAAACTAATTTTTGACATATACGAAAGTCGAAGTATATGGAAGCGTTATGTGCACGCGTGGTGTAACCAAATGTGAAATGGTGTAGGCTAATCGCCATTTGAAGGGGGAATATTTAGGCCTTATGCTATTTACTGTACTGCTAGCATAAACAAGCAAAAATGACCAGTATACATCTGCAGGTCATGTTTTAAATCATATTTTTTTCTACCCAAATGCATCGGGCTGCCTGTGATATTCCCAATTTAAAACGTTCTCGCTGGTCCGTATAGATAGGTTTGCATTGACTTGTAGTCTATACTCGTTTTAGACGCTCAGTGCCAACATTCCCACCCTAAACCACCCTTGCTTAGGCTATACCATTCCAGTCTCGTTCGGCAACAGGAGGAGACAGTCAAATTATTATTTAGAGACAGGATTCTGCACAGTCCCACTTTAAACGTTTGACGATAATTATCGGCAATGAGCATTAGCCAACATATTTTGGGGAAAAGGGGGAGAAAGGGTTATCTTATATTGGGAGACAGTTCCATTATTCATAATTACCAGGAGAAAGAGAGCATGATGATCCTGTTCTATTATCTGTCTCCTATACCCTGTTGAGGACTCATTCATGTTGTCCTCCACCATGCCCCCGTTTTTCCCACTCTGCTGGACATGCCGTAAACCTGTCACGGAGTCCCTGATCAGTGACTGATGGTTGGGATATTACCCCAACCAGGGGTCTCTGCCTCAGGGGGAGAATAGTGGGATGTGGAGAGGCAGATATATCACACTCAGCTAACAGTTAGGGTGAACAAGTAATTGCTGACACTTTGGTTAAAAATGATTTATGAATGTATCTGTTTTAAATCATGGAGATATGCATTTCCATCGAGTTAGGGGTTGATTGAGGAGGAGAACACATTTCCTGGGCCTTCATTATGAAAGTGTCTCAGTCACTGATCTGGGATTAGGCCCCTTCTTTCCACGTAGTCACATTCATCATGATCAAAAACGCACAAATGGCCCTAGATCAGCATTGACATTGTTGCTCTGACCTTACTGTGTGTGACATCTGCTGTGACCCAGTGGAAACCTGCTAAGGTCCTGTGGTGACCAGCCAACAAACTTACACTGTTCTCTGCTGGCACGCCATTGTTTTCACTCACTTCTGTTTCACACACCTTGCACAGTTCTTTACCTAAACACTAAGTACAATTCTCTGTGTGTGTAAACATACTCAGTTAATAAAGGTGATTCTGATGCTATAGTGCACTTATTCTCCCTGCACTTCAGTGTGCACTATTATTGACCAGAACTGGGCCCATGTCAAATGCAGTGTACGGTTTAAGCCAATAGGGTGCTGTTCAGTTCAGCAGCAGCCTCCGTATTAAGGAATGTCTCTCAGTATGGTGAAGACTGGTTGCTGGGGGGGCAGCCTTTGTTAGGACCCCCCAGGAGTTCAGCTGTATTCATACCCAGACAGCCCTGCATGCCTGGGGGTTCACTGATCAGCCTTCCAGCCCCCTCATCTCAAACCCTTCTCCTCTTCATTCTCTCCCTCCTCCTTTCCCTCTTCTCTCACCTCATCCGCCCCTCTCCCCTTCCCTCTCACCCCTCCCCTCCTCCAACAGCCTTCCACTGCCCTCCTCTCTCGGACTCCTCAAATTGCCCCTCCACTCCCATCCTCCCCATTGCCTTTCCCCTCCTTTCTCACCTTGGTGTGAGATGCCAGACTCAGCAGTGGGCTGCTTGGTGGGCTGGCTATGCGTGCGATGGTAACAGACGTCAATGTCTGCAGACAGGGTCCATGAAGATACAAAAGCAATTGAAATAGGTATATCAGTGGAAATTATCAAAGCGGACAGTTCGCCAGCCATATTGAAATGTAAAGAATAGACTGGATGGTTAGAGCTACACTCATTTTTGTGATTCTATTTCTTTGCTTTCATATAGACATGCATGTACAATTCCAAGTGTCTAATCAATTTATTGTAAATTATATTATAAATTGATATAATTATAAATCAGTTTATAATATATTATAAATTGATTTAGCACAGATGGATTCTTATCAAGTTGTAGAAACATCTCAAGGATGATCAATGAAAAATGGATGCACCTTAGCTCAATTTGGAGTGTCATAGCAAAGGGTCGGAATACTTAGAATAATGTGATTTTTAAGTGTTTTATTTTTTAATACATTTGAAAAAAAAAATCAAAAAAACTGTTTTGGGTTTGTTATTATGGAGTATTTTCTGTAGCTTGATGAGGAAAATATCAACTGTATTCATTTTAGAATAAGGCTGTAATGTAACAATATTTGGAAAAGGTGAAGGGGGGGTCTGACTACTTTCTGAATGCACTGTATCATCTAAGAATTATACTGTTACTGGGCAGATATTAAATTCAGACAGTGATACAGCAAAGGAGGTAGAGACGTTCTATTTGTCTGCAAGCAACCTTGCACAAGAAGGGTCAAACAATAGTGAAACTAGTTACTGAATGTCTTTGTCTGAGACAGCACATTACTCTGAATTGTTAAGACAGATCTAATTCTGGCACTGCCGGGCTGCCACACAGCACACACAAAACTTCCCCTTCTGACTGTGGTTAGAAAGGCTGGGGGTGATAAACCGACATCCACACTGACGCCTGAACTGAATGCAAAATTACAGAGAGACCAGAGAGGACTCCAAAAACAGCTGCCAGTAAATGAATATTAATACTACTGACCATTCCAAGTAAACGAGCAACAGGAAGAGTGGTGTTCAGCAGCTACGGACCATCGCCAGACTAACAGTGGAGACTTGTTAACTCCCGTCTACATTCATTAAGGTTTCCTGCAGCGTGAATCTGATTTCCTAGAAGGAAAGCCAAAGCCTTTGACATTAAATTAATTGAAGAGCACTGGGCCCTAACAAAGACTTGAGCAGAGCACTTAGATTAACCAAGAATCAAGAAGAGCGCTGGACCTAAGAAGACTTTGAGAAGAGCACTGAACCTAATCAACACTTACAGAGCCCTAACCAAAACTCAAGGAGAGAAGGGGATAAAAGACAATGAGTTTTGAGAGTGTCCCTCTGAAATCAGAGGTTATGGGATGGAACACCCGTAGTCTATCCGACTACATGAAACGAGTGAGTGAAGAAAATGTATGCTTCTAATTCTATGTCTGTGTCTTAACATTTGACATCTCTGCTTTTTATGTGATGTTCTCAGTTGAAGCTGTCTGGTTGTGAGAATGTGGTGAAGAGATCCAACATGAATGGAGCACGCTTCCTGGTAAGAGTGTATGTCTGTGTGTGTATAGCTGCTATTACTTTAATGAAACTCTTGTGTGCTGTGATACTGTCAGATCAAGGGGAAGTGTCAGATCACTCATTTTAAGAAGTGGCCTTGCAATGCCAGGAGTTTGGTTTCTGAGAAAATTAGCTAATCACTTGCAATAGACTACAATGCAAAAGGAGATAAATTAAAAATATTTGAATGCAGACATTATGTACAATATTATTCTAATGTAATAAAAGTTAGTTGGTTTATAGGATGTTTTGGAGCATTACATACAATTCTTAGACACATTTAGAGAATGATAAATGTTTAGCTTCTTTGCCTAGTATACCAGTTCTTTGGATTATGATACAATGTCTACGGGGTTAACATGCAGACAGTCAGCTTTAATTTGAGGTTATTTTCATTAAAGTAGGATGCTCCATTTGTACATGACAGCACGTTTTCTAGATAGTCCCCCTTTTTTGGGCACCAAAATTATTTGTGCAATTGTCTCCACAGCTGTTTGTTTTTAGGCAGGATGGTTTGTTTGCAGTGCAGCATCAGAAAGAGTTGTCAATGTGTGGCATTTGCACTTAGAGTCTGTGGCTGGAGTCTGACAAAATGATGACCAAAGAAGTGTCAATCGAAGTCAAGCTGGCCATCAGGAGGCAGATACATCCGATTAAACTGACCAGAGACATACAGTATAAAACACGTTAGGTGTGCCAATGTCAATTGCTTGATACATTAAGAAGAAGATAGAAAGCACTGGTGAGCTGAGAAATGGCAAACAACCTCATAGACCAAGATAGACTGCTACAGACCGATATGAGACCTCTATCAGGGTGTTGGAAAGACGAAAGAGCAAAGAAAAAAAGGAACTGTCCATGATCGAAATTAAACCGCTAAATCCGTGAAACATGGTGGAGGTAGTGTTACAGCTTCTGAAGAGTATAGACATGTCTGCTCAAATATATCCTCACGCCTCTAAACTCATTGGACAGCGCTTCGTCATGCAATGACAACGATACACTCCTATAGTTACCGATACAGTGGTACGTTTTTGGATGTCCTAAAAAGTGGTACGTTTTTTTGTGGGTAGTGTCAATTTGTCCTTTTGGTACCTTAAAACCAGGAGTCAAAAGATGTAATTTCTAAATGGTTCCTCAACCTAAAGCTGACAGTCAAATTAAAGCTGCACTTTGACCCCATAGTTTTTGTATCATTGAATATTTTGTGCTGGAATACAGAGCTAAACAAACAAAAAAATGTGTCACTGTCCAAATACTTCTGGAGTTTAATGTGTTTACAATGAAATATTGGTTGTAACAATGGCTGAACTTAACTTAATATCAAAGTTAAATCAATGTATTTAATTACCAACATGTTTACCCTTGCAGAACATGACAGAGAACGATCTCCAGAAGTTTCCCTCCATCCACATTCCGTACGTCTGAAGTTATTTCATAATCAGATGAAGTAATACTTGTGAAGCAACTCTTTAATCTTAAATTTAAATCATCCATTGTCTTAACCAGTTTCCTCTCAAACGCAAGAAAAGGCTTTCGCAGGCTACTTTTGGCCTGAAATAAACATTAAAAACTAAACACAGTGGCCTGTTTAGTATTGGTTAGCCTCTGCATCCCGAGGTTCCCCATATCCAGGGTACTCTTCCCGCAATCTCAAACAATGACGTAGTACTGTTTTTAAACGTGTGAATATCTGAATGTGATACACTACTGGAACAAGAAGCGTGAATCTATCAAAACTGTTGTTGCCCAAATGAAATAATTTTCTGACTCCAAGCAAATATACAGCTCCGGAAAAAATTAAGAGACCACTGCACCTTATTCTTTCCTTTCCAAAAATGTTGAAAAGGAAAGTTTTGAGTGAGAAACGGAAGCGTTCAATTTGCAGTGGTCTCTTAATTTTAACCCTTGTGTTCCTCACTCAAAACCTTCCTTTTCGACTTTTTTAGAAAGGAAAGAAAAAGGTGCAGTGGTCTCTTAAATTTTTCCGGAGCTGTATAAGCATATAGCAAAACCAGTACTGTATTTTAAAACCGTGCATCCCCATATACAGGTGCTGGTCATAAAATTAGAATATCATCAAAAAGTTGATTTATTTCAGTAATTCCATTCAAAAAGTGAAACTTATACATTCATTCCACACAGACTGATATGTTTCAAGTGTTTATTTTTTTTTAATTTTGATGATTATAACTGACAACTAATGAAAACCCCAAATTCAGTATCTCAGAAAATTAGAATATTGTGAATAGGTTCAATATTAAAGACACCTGCTACCACACTCTAATCAGCTAATTAACTCAAAACACCTGCAAAGGCCTATAAATGGTCTCTCAGTCTAGTTCTGTAGGCTACACAATCATGGGGAAGACTGCTGACTTGACAGCTGTCCAAAAGACGACCATTGACACCTTGCACAAGGAGGGCAAGACACAAAAGGTCATTGCTAAAGAGGCTAGCTGTTCACAGAGCTCTGTGTCCAAGCACATTAATAGAGAGGCAAAGGGAAGGAAAAGATGTG
>JACXGI010008946.1:0-31885 GCA_016801175.1 Esox masquinongy
TCCAGGATACTCACCAACTTCTACAGATGCACTATCGAGAGTATCCTGTCCGGCTGTGTCACCGCCTGGTATGGCAGCTGCACCGCCCTCGACCGCAAAGCACTTCAGAGGGTGATTAAAACAGCAGAGCGCATCACAAGGTCTGACCTGCCATCCCTGCAGGATCTCTACACAGAGAGGTGTAGGAGGAGGAGCAAATTAATTATTACAGATCCCAGCCACCCATGCCATGGACTGTTTACCAAGCTGCCGTCAGGCAGAAGGTACAGGAGTATTCCGTCCAAAACTAACAGGCTACGGGACAGTTTCTTTCCTCAGGCCGTAAGGCTGCTCAATTCAGGAATTCCTCTTCCCTTCCATCCATAGTCTCATGCACACCTGTCACTTTATATCATGCTCATCTGCCAATCATATCATGCCCACCTGTCACTTTTACATTGCACTACGGTTGTACAGTTGCATAGTTATTATTATTGATGCGTGTTTTTTGTATAGTGTAATTATTGATAGTTTGTGATATCTTCTTATTTTTATATTATAATTACTGTTACTTTTTTAACTTTTAACTGCACTTTTGGGAGTAGGAAAACCAAGCATTTCACTGC
Organism: Esox masquinongy; assembly: GCA_016801175.1. Classification (NCBI taxonomy): domain Eukaryota; kingdom Metazoa; phylum Chordata; class Actinopteri; order Esociformes; family Esocidae; genus Esox; species Esox masquinongy. The sequence goes on from JACXGI010008946.1 coordinate 606, forward strand.
CATAACTTGTTATTGCAAATGACAAATAAACCTTTTGAACTTGAACTTTGAAGGTTTCTTCCTAAATTTCTGCCTTCTTAGGGAGTTTTTCCTAGCCACTGAAATTCAACGCTACTGTTGTTTGCTCCTTGGGGTTTAAGGCCGGGTGTTTTGTAAACGCACTTTGTGACAACTGCTGATGCAAAAAGGGCTTTATAAATAAATTTGATTGATTGATTGATGTGCAACTGAAATGCAGGGATATCAGCAATGAGGTTCCCAAGATAGACATGTAGGCCTACATGTAACAACTGAAAAAGAATGTAAACAACATGTACACAATTTCAAAGAATGACTTACAGTAGCCTATATGAAAATATAGAATAGTAATTTGTCGATTGTATTGATGAAAAACAGTAACGTGTAATACCGTACATTTGCTGAATTGATAATTGGTGATTGTTGGTTTTCTGTTTCATGAATATAGTGTAATACATTTGTAGAATCTTAATCTTCAGTAAAATAAGCAGAGAAAATTCAAAGAGAGATGATAGGATGTGTATGCGATTTTGTTTCTCTTTCTCTCCTAAGATTTACAGTAACGTGTTATACCTTTGTTGAATTTGTAGTTGGCTATTGGTAAAAAATGTCTGGTATCTCATTTCATAAAAAAATATTTAGATTTACATTGTAGATTTACATATGATGAATTAGCCTACACAAGAAGCTGAATCTCCTATTGTAAATTGATTCTTCGAAACAAACTGACACTTTGGAACAATTTAGCTTTGTCTGGTGCTAGCAACTCTCCAGTGGCAAGGAGACACTTAAATTCTCCTCCCAAATTAGGCTTCAGTTTCTTTGCAATAAGCTTGCTCACCACAAAACTTGCTTGCATAACATTTTCTCCATCCAAACAAGGTTTGGTAAAGGCGGCTTGTTGGGCACCCAAACCCCACTGAAGAGCTATGACTTTATCCACATGACGATGTCCTTGCAACTTATTCAGTTTAGCCTGTATTGAGCTGTAATAACGCCCTAAATTTGCCTTTTTCTTTACTGCTAGTGCATCCCCACAAACTTGCCAAGCGGTTTGCCTTTTACTTTCACAAAAACATATTAATTTTTCAATTTTTCTTTGAAAACGCAAAACTCTGCATCTACTTTTCTTTTTTGTAACCATTTTTCTGAAGTAGCCCACAAGCGCTTGATGATGACAAGCTGACTGGTAGCACCATAGTTTTGCGGGGGGAGGGGTAAGTGGGTGTATTTGTAAAAAAATATTTAATAGATTTATTGTTAAAAAAAAAGCTATTACTGACATTAAATGTACGTTTTTATATATTTTTTTAATGAATCTATGAATTGGCTTGGGGCCTGATCAAATGGTCTCGTAGGCCATATACAGCCCGGAGGCCAGACATCCCCCCCACCCCTGGTCTAGCAGGAAATTTGCTATTATTATTATTATTATTGGCACACCTAATGTTTTGGCTAAGTCTCTGATCAATTTATACAAATTGTTCTGCTTTGCAAAGACTAGTATCAACACTAAATAATTACAGCTCTTTTGTGCATGCATTAACAATGCAAACAAAAAAAACAGACATACCTAATAAGAAACAGCTTTGAAGCCAGCTGTCCAAAAACATTTTCACCTTTCTAAATGGTTTGTCCAATATAGATAAATATACTATCATATCAAAGGTGACAGTCTCCACTTTAACCTCACAGTTATGGTGTCATTTCAAATCAACCTGCTGAAAAACAGAGCCAAAAACACGACATGATTTTCACTGTCCAAATAGTTTTGAAATGAACTGGCAGTTTCTTATCACATAGGCATTTAAAAGTTATTTTCAGATTGTCAGACATTGAGGGTCCAATTTATCCAATCAGCATGTGTTGTTGGTGTAACTTTTTCTTCTCACAAAAATGCTTTAGAGATGTGCTACTAGCTCACAGAATAGGAAGTTATCTGTATTTGATTAACCAACTTCCATATTTTTATTTCAAGGCTTAGTTGCACTGAAGCAAACTGAAGCAGGCCCTCTACTAGTCCGGTGCCTGGGGGTTGGAAAACATAGCTCAGGGTCACCTACTGCCACAGATCTATATTTGTATATGTTTAATTTCAGTTTTTATAGTGCAGTCAGGGTAAGCAACATTGTTGAAGAAATCAGCAGCAAAATCACCAGAATAGAAAGACTTCTATCTCATTACCGGACACAGAACAACAGAAGAGATTGAAGCATATTAGAGCATATGAGGCTCAGCTCAACCACAGTGATAATCATGCATCACAATCTGACTATTTTAGCTTCTGACAACTCTGTAATTATGTACTTTGGCTTCCCTGAGCTCATTTCAGAATCTGTCAGCCAATTAGTCATTTTCATCGCCATATCTTAGCATGGAACACATGCTGTGTTTGTGATTGTCTAGTGTACGACCCCACTTCGAAAAACCTATAAATACGAGCCATTTATGAAGAACAACATTTTGATTTTTTCACAGTTATAATGTAGCTGTTTTCTTGAAATCATTGTTCCTAAAGTTTTCCAGTTGGATAGACAATTCTGGTTGCGGCATACCAACAGTGCTCGGGGTCCGACAGAGGGCATAAATCCAGCATAAATCCCACTAGCTCTACCTAAAGCCTGCCCAATTCTATTTTTGCTTGAAAATCCTATCTATAAATATACAGGCCCAATCGCTTCTTTTTCTGGATTTCATTAAAAATAGCCCAACTGAGTGGGAAACCGCCCCATCTGCCAACACTGAGAGGGCAGTGCAAATTGACTAACTGGGAAGAAGATAAAAAGCCTCATACATTAATCATTAATTTTTTATAGAAATTCACATTGCAGAAGCTCCCAGCACTTCCATTCTATACAGGCATGGAGGTGACTTGAGGGAAAGGGAAATTTGCACGGTGGTGTTCCAGTATGTACCACTTTGGCATTGGGCCATTATCCTCTGATGGAGTCATCTCCTTTTGCCTCCAAAGCATTCCAGTCAGGAGCAGAGGTCAGACATCATGTGATCTCTCTAAAAGAAGTGGGTGTAAGATTCTCAGCTTGGAGTTCTTTGAAATGTTTGCTTCCCACATTGTATCCTATTATAGTGCCCTACAAGGCCTACATAGGCTGCTATTTAGGATGCAACCCGGACTCCCACATCTCTCATGTGCCAGCTCCCCCATCAGGCTGGTTTGAAAGCCTATTCATGGGCATGGAATCTTGCTCTTCCCTTGCCCCACAAACACTCCACTCTTGGCTCTGGTAATCTGGCTCTTTTGGAGGCGGAACAAACCCCTGCATTAAATCCAGTCCCGTCCCTGGCCCCCTTCATCAGATTGTGATGGGCAGAGCAGGAGCAATGACGAAAGAGGTTAAGGGGAGACGGAGGATGAGGCTTCACCTCTTTCCCAAATCTCATTATGCACCCCACCGGGATGCCAGTATGCACCTCTCTATCTGCTGTTCAGCTCTTTAGCCCTGGTTCTGCTGAGCACAGACACATGCTCCCACCCTCCCCTCCTCTGTGTTTGTCTGTATTCGCCTTGTATCTGTCATTATACCTAGCTATGTATTTATATGTCTGTCACAAGAAATTACTACAGGAATCCCTCCCATCAACTTGGAAAGGGCTGAGATGATTTGCACCAGTCTTGCGGTGACTACCCGGCAGTCACTATGCCTTGACACGTATACAAACTTGGGATACAATGGCACAGATGCATTGTGATACAGTGCCTTGGACATCTACACCATTCAGGAGCTCCTGGGACCTTTTCTTTTCCATATTTAACCGCTCCCTTTCTAAATATAAATATTTTGGAAAGGGAGGGCGTTTGTTCTAAGGCGAGTTTACACGGAAGATTCACAACAATACAAGTTACAACTACTTGCAAAAAACTGTGGTCTGCAATATTAAAACCTGTCAGTTTACGCCACTGCGACTGAATGGGACAATGTATCTTAACTCTTCTTCTCCAGTGTTTCTGTCAGCTTCTTGTGGCACAGCTCTGTGCTGCCTTCACAGGAACAGTATGTCAGAGTATCATCTATACGATTTCACCCACATGGTGTTTACTGTGTAAACTCTGGAAAATGGACGCTTTCTTTCTTGGTATTACCCGTGGAAGAATTTCTTTCTCTTAAAAGCGTTCATTTCTCTGAGGGATACACCGTGAACAACTTGTTACCGCAGTGGTAACATATTTACAAGAGGGATATTCCGCTGTCAGACTTCCCCTGAAAGCAGCTTAACATCCAGCATCCAGATGCACATTAAAACACTATTCAATACAAGTGGCTTTGTTGACATGACTGCAATAAAACCGCGCAGGGCTCACACTAACTTTCAAAGTTTTTAACTTATTTCCTTTGAAAGTTAATCCTTCTGCTTTTACCCCTTGATAAGTGCCAGCTTGTTTTCCGTTGGAACAATTCATAAGAATGATTATTGTTTGGCATTTGGCTGTTGTTTAATTAAGATTTGAATGTTAAATTGCTACCTGTTTCTGATTGGCTGATCCTGGGAATCTGTTGTTTGTCATTCAATGATGCACTTTTTTGATGATTTTTAAAGATAACAATAGTAACAACAACAATAATAACAATAATAATAATCATTAATATTCAGGGCAATTAGCCTACATCTTATTTGATGGGGGGTGGTAAGGGACCTGGATAATGGATAGGGGGCGCTGGCCCAAAAAAGTTGAGAACCACTGCGAGTCTAAACTGACCCACCTGACATAATTACTCAAATTTTGAAGGGTAGACAGAGAGAAAGGTCCTTCACAGTATTTTGTCCTTCAAGCTATTTCAAGTTTCAAGGTTTATTTTTCAAATGCACCGAACAACACAGCGTTATCCTGCACATTGAAATTCTTATGACATGGCACCCGACAACTACATAAGAGGTAAGGAGAAGAATATATAAGCAAAAATATAGCCAGACAAAAAAATAAATAAATAAAAAGCAAAAATATACATAACACTGTACACTTGAAGCAGTTTAAAAAAAAGAGTACTGTAAACTAGCAGCAATCTGGGTAGTATTATTAAACATTTAGATAAGGCAAGTATGGCAGTAATATACATAACAGGATATACTAGCAGCAATTGGTAGAGTTATTAAATATTATAGATACATATGACTGTAATAAGCTTATGAATGGTGGCATAGCACACTACAACTACGTAGTGAGAATTTAATGAGAAAAATTGGATACACAGCAAAAATATAGCAGGAAGATGAAGCAATATTATACATAACACTGTACATAGCAGCAGTTTAAAAAGAGTACTGTAAAGAGCACAGCGACATGGAATCAAACACAGCAACATAGCAATCCATGAATAGGATTATAGCAGACAATATTCCTCCGATTTGAATGTTTTATTCAGGCCATATAAATACAGACGCAGGCTTGAATAACAGCAGTTTCACGTGGGTGTCGACGTTCTCACAGATGCCCCCTGGTGGCCATTCTTATTTTGTTTTTGTGGGGTAGAAGTTTGAAGTTCGACCAAGATGTATAAATGCATGAGATTTTGTAGCCCACATCGTCCAAAGCAATGACAAATTTTCTATATTTTATCAAATAGTCAATTTCATTATTCATGTAGGCTACTGTAAATCATCCTTTGATCATCCTTTTACTCTGCTATTCAAATTTACAAATAAAATTAATTGAATAATATACTGCAATGTTTTTACTTGAAGAGAAGGCCGTGAGGGGCAGTTATAAGCTGTAGTAATGAGGATCTGGTGTGCATAATGATGAGAAGTCCGGGGTGATGTGATGAGGAACAGGCGTACGTAATATTGGAGAGTCCTGGCGGTGTTCCGTGAATGCGGAGCTAGCAGCCGGAGGCTGACGTGATCATGGGAGGCACCGTAACAGTGAAGGCTACTGTAAATCATCCTTTCCTTTATTAATCAAATTTATCGTGTTTATCAAGCAATCATGCTTTAGGACTATGTACGGCTATTCATGCAGATATCCTTTCATCATTACAAACTGGTCGATAATGTCTGCTATGTCTGCCTGTAATTAGCTTTATTAGCATCGTCCAATTTCAGGAATGGAAACGATTCTTACCGCTATCGCAAAGCTGCATTACAAGCGGAAAACTACTCCAAAACACTCCAAACTACATTCCGTAATCTGTCATGGTAGCATCGATTTTTAAACTGTACACTGACGAAACAGCCAGCGGAATTGGCTGAATTCAAACTGGCACTAGCAAACTATTTCCTATAGCCACCATACACAGCTTTTATTGTTTGGCAGTGATGTCAGAGGTGAGCATGAACTTGAAACTCACCAAGCTATGTGAATATAGGTTGCTTCGCCTAGCTGGCCCATTTTCATCAGTGGACATCAGAATATTATTTGTAATTGTGGAAAATGCTGTGGTCATAAGAAAGGTATAAGAGATGTGGGAGAGGAGTTTTACTCGTTGCCATATCTGTGAGGTCTGTTCATAGTTCCATCTGTCAACCACATCACCAGGACAACATACAGTTAAGCCCAAAAGTATTCATACCCATGCCAAATTTTGAGCCATAGTGAGGTTTTATTAGATTTTTTTCTTCTGGCTGGAAATGACATAAACAAGTGACAAAACACGGTAAGTCATTGTGCTGGAGATGCAAATGAATAATGCAACTATTTCTGTTTTTTTCACATTTTTATGAAAAATGCCATGTCCAACATTATTCATACCCCTTGAAATTGTTGCAAATTTTTGAGAAAATGCAAGTTTCTATACCATTTAAAATGGTCTTGTAATTTCCACCATGAGAGAGCATTCTAAACACCTATAAATTGAGAACAGCTGAACAACAGTAGTTCTCTAGTCAGTTACTATTCAACTGCAAGTCATGGCTAAAAACAGAAATAGTTCCGTCATTCATTTGTCTCTCCTGCACAATGTCTTACCGTTTATTTGTTTATGTCATTTCCAGCCAGAAGAAACCTATTGGTCAATGAAAAATTCACTATGGCTCAATTTTCAATATGGATATGAATACTTCTGGGCATAACTGTATATCCTCTAGATCCCAATCATAACGAATGTAGCACTCCTCCCAGCTCCCAATCACTGAAATACTAAGCATGTTTATGATAGCGTTCTAACGTTCTTTGACTCTAGCATGCCTTCCGTGTTTGTGATTTAGCTTATCCTGGTCTGTATTATTGCTATATTTTTTACTCTATTTTTGCTTTAGATATTTCTTAATTCTTACTACGTAGATGTCGTGTGCCATTTTACAAGAATTTCATTGTGCATGATGACATTGTGTTATTTGGTGCATTTGATAAATAAACTTTGAACTTCTGGATTTCTTTTGGATCGACTTCTGCCTGATCACATCTTGACCACGGTGTTTGCTTGCTCCCAGGGTTTTTGGTTTGAAATTCAATTCTACCCGCTCTGCAATTGGTACAATACCTCTGTCTCTCCCGAGTCGTATTGTGGGAGAATCAATGGAGCAACTTCACCAACGAGACATACAAAGTTTGCGAGAAACATTTTACAAAGTATCATGACCCACGTTCAACTAACAAGAGGACTAAAGGCAAATGCAATTCCATTGTTAGAATTTAGCAGTTACGTATAGTGTTTAATAATGGAGAACCCACACAAATCAAGGGAGAAAATGCATTCAGTATTTATTGGAATAATGCAACAGAGTCGTCCTTTTCAATGGATATCCAAAATCTTCTCACTGTAATGCTGGTTATAAGCTGATATATACATTGAAGGGCGTGTCTACCTAGCAAAGACCATGTTTCCAAGACAGTAGCGAGACGCTAGCTCATTTTATAAAAAATGGAAGAAGCTCAGAATGGTACCTAAGAAAATACGGTTTGGATCAAAAGAAAGGAAATCTGGTAAAAGAGGCAGATAGACGCCTTTCGGAGTGAACATTTGTGGAGCTGCCTGAGATGGATGGAACTCATGGAGCAACATGCATTGAACTTCAACGCTGATGTGGCAATTCTTATGTAAAATAAGTAAGTAAAGTTAGCTAAAACGCTAGCTACCTGGCTAACCTCACACTGTTGTTAGTAATTGCCCGATTTGTGTTAATGTGGCTAGCTATACAGACGTGGCTGAAGTTACTGACTGTACATCTATCCAACAGACAATGTTCACAAGTTTTGCTACTACTCTCAGCTTCTAATAACGTCAACTTACCAGCAAGGACAATGTTAGCTGCATAGAATAACCTCATACTGTTGTTAGTAATTGGCTATAACCAGTGGTGTAGTGGTCCTTGGAGAAGTGGGTATACTCTAAATTTATGCCCCAGTATATTTTTTTAAGGAGGCCCGTCCAGCAAAGGTTAAACATCCTGTGTTATAAACAGTGACATAAGACTACTCTTGCATATTTAGTTCACCCAAAAATGGGCCAGTAGAATTTGCACATTGTAACTTAACTTCTACTGCTTGACTTCAAGGAGTAAGGATCCTTATTAAATTAACATTAGCCACAGAAGAGGTGCAGATCTCGCAATCAAAAAAGGCCCACAGACTATAGGGTGAGACAACTACAGTGGATATAAAAAGTCTACACCCCCCTGTGAAAATGCCAGGTTCTTGTGATGTAAAAGAATGAGACAAAGATAAATCGTGTCAGAACTTTTTCCACTTTTAATGTGATCTATGATGTGAACAATTCAATTGAAAAACAAATTGAAATCTTCGAGGGGGAAAAATGAAAACTAAAAACCTTACAATAACCTGGTTGCATAAGTGTGCACACCCTCTTATAACTGGGGATGTGGCTGTGTTCAGAATTAACCAATCACATTCAAACTCATGTTAAATAGAAGTCACTACACACCTGCCATCATTTAAAGTGACTCTGATCAATCACAAATAAAGTTCACCTGTTCTAGTAGGATTTTCCTGACATTTTCTTAGTTGCATCTCAGAGCAAAAGCCATGGTCCGCAGAGAGCTTCCAAAGCATCAGAGGGATCTCATTGTTGAAATATATCAGTCAGGAGAAGGGTACAAAAGAATTTCCAAAGCATTAGATATACCATGGAACACAGTGAAGACAGTCATCATCAAGCGGAGAAAATATGGCACAACAGAGACATTACCAAGAACTGGACATCCCTCCAAAATTGATGAAAAGACGAGTAGAAAACTGGTCAGGGAGGCTTCCAAGAGGCCTACAGTAATATTAAAGGACCTGCAGGAATTTTTGGCAAGTACTGGCTGTGTGCTACATGTGACAACAATCTCCTGCATTCTTCATATGAATGGGCTATGGGGTAGGGTGGCAAGACGGAAGCCTTTTCTTACAAAGAAAAACATCCAAGTCTGGCTGAAGTTTGCAAAAACAAACATCAAGTCCCCCAAAAGCACGTGGGAAAATGTGTTATGGTCTGATGAAACCAAGGTTGAACCTTTTGGCCATAATTCCAAAAGGTATGTTTGGTGCAAAAAAAACACTGCACATCACCCAAAGAACACCATACCCACAGTGAAGCATGTGGTGGCAGCATCATGCTTTGGGGCTGTTTTTCTTCAGCTGGAACTGGGGCCTTAGTCAGGGTGGAGGGAATTGTGAACAGTTCCATACCAGGCAATTTTGGCACAAAACATCCAGGCGTCCGTTAGAAAGCTGAAGATGAAGAGTAAGTTCACCTTTCAGCACGACAACGACCCAAAGCACACATCCAAATCCACAAAAGCATGGCTTCACCAGAAGAAGATTAACGTTTTGGAATGGCCCAGCCAGAGCCCAGACCTGAATCTGAATCTGAACATCTGTGGGGTGATCTGAAGAGGGCTGTGCACAGGAGATGTCCTCGCAATCTGACAGATTTGGAGCGCTTTTGCAAAGAAGAGTGGGCAAATATTGCCACGTCAAGATGTGCCATGCTAATAGACTCCTACCCAAAAAGACTGAGTGCTGTAATAACATCAAAAGGTGCTTCAACAAAGTATTAGTTTAAGGGTGTGCACACTAATGCAACCAGGTTATTGTGAGTTTTTTATTTTTCCCCCTCAAAGATTTCAGTTTGTTTTTCAATTGAATTGTTCACGTTATAGGTCAAATTAAAAGGTGGAAAAAGTTCTGACATGATTTATCTTTGTCTCATTCTTTTACATCACAGGAAACTGGCATCTTAACAGGGGTGTGTAGACTTTTTATATCCACTGTACATAATCATGCATTTTGAGTAAACTAGTTGTTATGCCTTAGTCCATCCACATACGAAAATTGGACAACTATTCTCTCACCTTGCAAGTAGTCTATGGGCCAGTAGTTTCTTTTGTAAACCACCTCTTGGAACAGCTGATATGCAACAGATAGTGTAGGCCACCATTATAAAATTAACATTATTTGTCAATGGGCAGTTTGCAAATATTACTGGTCTAATGGTCTAAATATTACACAGGCCTAATGCATGAATATAAGATATATTCAAAATGAGGCAAACATGGTGTTTTAGTCATAGATGAGTATATTTTTAACAAACATTCAAATATCATTATCATTCAAAGAATTCAACAATATGTTAAAAAATAACAACATATAGTTAACAATTATCAAAAATATCTTAATTTTACCACACATTCATGAAAACCACAGTGATATACTCTCTCAACCCAATGCTGAGTTTCTAAATAAGTGCTCTATTTTTGGCTCAAGGGACTTAACATCAGGTAGGTACTTAGGTAAGTAGTACAATACTTATATAAACATCATCAAAAACTGATTTAGCACAAGATGTATTATCAGTGCAGGTTTTTAAACCTGTCGACAGCCTGTCTACCCCTGTACTACAGTACATTCCAGACAGACTTGCTTTCTACAGGGCTTTTCACGCTACACTGTCTAGAACGCATGGAAGAGGCAGCACGGTGGCTCTTCAACCAGGTCCTTGTATACTTTGTAAGATCAAACTTGGAAATGGGGGGCCATTGATGTTAATCATCATTAAGTTTGATATGTTTGAGACCAGTAGGGCAGCCCTCTTGTCTGTGCTTATATTGTTCATAAGGCTAAAGTTCCTCTCACACTGCTGTGCTGACAGGGAATGTTTTCATACAGTTAATGAACGGTTTTAGGTCCTTGGGCTCACTGTTGTGCTCTTCCAGGAGGTCCCGCATCCCATTCAGTGCTTGTCTGTGCACAAGTTAAATCGCTTGCACAGTCGCTTAACTTGTTCTTGACCATGGCGGATGCTGGGGTTGGATGGCCATTTACTCTGATCAAGGATGCTGAGGTCCTTGATGGTCTCATCTTCGAAAGACAAGCGTTGCTCAAGATTGTTCACAAGGCTTTGTAAGAACTGGTCTGGATTGATAGACCTGAGCTTTGCATTCATTTTCAAGGCTATAGACCAATATCCCCCACTCTCTTTTGCTTTTAAAGCCTCACCATATTTCTCACCAGGACTCTGTTTAAATGAATGTATCACTCTGATTGTGCATTTCAGCAGATGCTCTGCTCTGAGGAGAGTTATAGAACGAGTCTGAAGTTCCTGTGACAGGACACTTAGTGCATGGAGTGTGTCATACATGAGCCCAAGATCACAAATAAACTCAGGACTTTGAACACGGTCTAATAATCCTTCGTACATTTGCTTCTCTTTGTTGGACCTCCTTTCATCAGAACAAGCTTTCTTAAAATGCTGCACAAGCGCTCCTAGTGATGTCCAAACAGCATGAACAGTCCGGAAGCTACTGACCAAGACTCTGCCAATGCAAAGAAGTTGTGAGCCTACTTCAGCTGCAGCATCTATGAGTCCACGCTCATTTTTGTTTGACATACTATACAGAGAATATAGCTTCTGCATAAAAGCTTTAAAGTGATTGACAGAGTTTACCTCATCAACTGAATCTGACACAGCTAGTTCAAGTCTATGGTTCATACAGTGCCATAAAAAAGTTTTGGGAATCTCAAGGTCAACCTGGTTGCTACTCCTGACTTTTTTCCTAACATGACACTGGCTCCATCCAATACAAATGTTACCCAGTTTTCATGAAGCCATTCTTCTGTAAAGCCAGCATTAGTTAAACAAGTGAGTAAACCCTCTACTATGCTATCTGCTCTCTGATTTTCAAGTTCAACAAGCTCAAGGAATATGAATTCAGGGCTTTCTTCTTGAATTGATGCTTTAACTGAAACTGTCATGACAGCTTTGTGACTTAAAGAAGAGGCCTCGTCAATTAGGATGGTTAACTTACTCAATGATGCTATTATGCTTCTGATGATTTTGCTCCTCATCTCATTGGCAAAATGTTTTGTTATTTGTGTTGCACTCTTTATACCATTCAATTCCTGCAGCTCAATGAGGCTCTCATGGTCAGACAAGGGTCTGTTCTTTTTGGCCAAATGGTAGGCTGTTCAAAACACACCTTCAGTTTCCTTCATGTAGGACTCAGTCATAGCTTCCACCGCATTTTCAACAACCACTTTTTTCTGTTCTTCTGCCATCTTCACAGCTTGAGTATGTGCCTTGGACAAAGCATGTTTCCTCACCTTATTTCTCAAGGCTGATAGACGTGTCTCTCTACTTCCCTGGCCAGACGCTTGAAGTTCAAAGTTCATCCATTCTCTTGAGAGAGATACACCTTGCTCATTGTTGATCCCAATGGAGTTCAAACTGCTACAGACCAGACACCCCATGGAAGCACAAACAAGCAATTTAACTACTGTATTCACATCTGTATGTGTGTAGTGTCCATTTCTCCCACATACATACAAGCAAACAAACACACAGACTGTCTATTTCTCTGTGTCCACTGTTTTAGAAGCTGCCAAAATTAACAATCTACCTAAACTTACCCATTTTTTTTGTTTTTGTATCCTAACCAGGGGTACTTGGTTTTAAAATATTATTTTTGTTTGGCTGTCCACGGGTCTGGCCAGTCATTATTGTAGTCTACAAAAAATAACATGAGTTATGTTATTAACATGAGAATTATAAGCTATAAATGTAACAATGGAAACAATTACCATAAACTGAACCTTACTGAATGTAGTTCAATGAATTTCAAACACTCACAAAGTTAGTGTAGAATCCCCTATTATCAGCATAGACAAAAGCAGTTTTCACATATATCTTCTTGTTTAGTGATTATTAGAGATATACAAATGTTCACTAGCATGTCATTAATTATCATTTCTGAAATTTTAGTGGAAATATAAATATTTTCAGCTAGTTGGTTAGTTAGGTGGCTAAAAAATACAACCCAAAATACAACCCATTTTCCTGGGAGTGTGTAACCCATTTTCGGCCACCAGCCCCTATTATCAGCCACCTTACTATTTTGTTCAATAATGTTTTATTTCCTTTTTATTTGTGTTACATACGACTGATCATAGTAATCTCTTAAGTGTTTACTAGAAAGTTTTAGCTACCTTTCATGCCCTCTGCTGAAGACGAAAAAAAGAATAATCACTTTGATAATACACGATGATGTCTGGTCTGTCGCCCAAGTCGAATTTCACGATTTGCAACTTGTCTAAAACATTTAACATACATGACATTTTTAAAACCTCAAAAAACATATTTAACCTCCATACATCTCTATACCAAATGGCGGTAGGGCTAGCTGAAGGGGTATATTTAATAGCAAAACATACCGTTGTTTTCCAGTGCATTTAAATTTTGAACTTGAGAAGATTTAGTTTTGCAACCACTAGAAACGGCCGATAAATAGGGGGTGGCCGATAATAGGGGGACGTTAGCTAATTGGAACCTACAGGTAGCTGCCAAAATAATGTAAGCACTCAAGTAATTGAGGGCAATGCATAGTAAATTGAGAAAGTGTTCACCGTGGCCGACGTCTTCATTCGAAGTTGTAGTCGAAGAGGCAGCATCTCTGTCAATGGCGGCATCCTCTTCAACTGGGTTAGGGGACGTAGCGGGTGCGGGCGCTGGACTATCGTTAGCTGAGCTGCTGGCTAACAGTACCGATGTAGCATCGCGAGGTCGTTTGTTATTATGAAAACAATTTTTTGTTTGAGTAGTTCGCTTCATCTTCTTGATGACCAACCAATCGGAGACATTTCAGCCACTATTTTCTCTTTATTGGGTGTTTTTTAGGGAACATTTGCATATATTCACATGCGATTGGATTAGCTACTCATGTGCTGTACTATCTCCGGTCATTTGGCTATTGCAGGACACTACTGAATGATGCGCGTCAGAGGGGATTTAGCAGAGGGTACAGGCAATGCCGACTGAAAAATAAGTTGGTATACGCCTTATACCAGCGTATATCCTCCACTACACCACTGGCTATAATTAATTACCAGGCAAAAACGATTGGCCAATTTGGTTAACTAGCTAACGTTCTGTGGATAAAGAGGCGGTACATGCTGTTTGCTTTGTTTTCTAGCCCAGCTATGTAGTAGTACTGTAATTGGAAATCATTACCAGGGTGAGTTTAGACGAGTAGCAAGCTATTCTTACGTTTTCTATGTATGCTACATCAGTTACATTTTAGTATATAATTAAAATAATCTTATGTCAACTCACCTGGTCGGATGAAGATATTTTTGGGATGAGTTGAATAAAGTGCACAGATAAAGTGTGGGGCTTTAAGAGTGAACTGACGTCACACCAGCGACAGCCGAGATTTCTGTGAAAATGAGGCAGAAATACTTCCTGTTTTGAAAGTTACGTCCTTCAGCTTTAACAGCGAAAGTACAAAATGTCAGTTTTAATTTGATTTCAGACAGAAAATACCACGTTTTAGTTTAACCATTTATTAGAACATGCACAACAATTTTATTCAGGCATTACGTTCTGCTTCTCTGGGGTAACTCACTGCCGTCACACGATTGTGTATAGGATACTACTAATAACGCTAACACTATAATTTCATTAACAGTTAAAACTTCTCCGTTCAAAGTGTACCGCCGGCGGCACGCCTATGCTTTTTTGCACTTAAATTTGTACTTACAATGAGCTGTCTTCTTCTGATTTCTTATCTTGATGGTCCCAGAGATATAGCAAAGCATCGTTTTGTTTGATAAAATCCGTTTTTATAATCGAAAACGATCCATGTTGATCCATGTTCTTCACAGCGAAATCCAACTCGTTCAACTCGGAGCAAAACTATTCATGATATTCAAATTTCTGAAAAGAAGAGTGTCTCTAGCATGTAACCAGACCAATGGATTTGAAACAAGCTACGTTGAGAGCACACGAGCCATACTTTACAGCAGTTGATGAACGATCACCGCCAGACGCACACACAGAACACACCAACCGTGCGCACCACGCAACCAAATCTTCACCCAAACATGACTATTGCGCAAGGCGCATAGCTGTCGCTGTTAACGAAACTATACTCGGCATTTAAAGTTTAAATGGCTACTCCTAAGTGGAAAAGCAACGCAGCAGACCAATTTGGACTAGATTTTTGGAAGAAATCATGGACTGTGAGTCAATCAACTTGGTGAGTACAATAAGAGATTATCCAAGACTTACAATATATTAGCATTAGCATATTAGGCTACGTTAGGCCATGTCATAGTTTCCTATTCCCTTCTACTCTTTTCCTTTCTACTTCTGCCAACTGTTTGCTTACCACTGAGAAAAGACAGTACAGAAAGACACGGCTGTGGGACTTGGAATCATTAGAACAATCTAAATAGTGTAAATGTAAATGGTGTCTAAATAGTATTGTTTCCACTTTGTGTGTTGACTGTGGTGTTTGCACTTATGATGTTAGATCAGTGTTGGCTGCTTACTTGGCCCTTATTGTAAAAAGTGTATCTATGTGTAAGGAGGCATAGATACCACATATGATCTAACATCCTATGTGGTGATCTAATATATGATGTTAGATCACCACATATGATGCAAACACCACATATGACGTTAGATCACCAAATATGATGCAAACACCACATATGATGCAAACACCACATATGATGTTAGATCATTGGATCCGTCTCCTTGTTGCGCCTCCTGTTAGTACATTTATGAAGGGAAGCAAATTTTCCATCATGTATAACATTCCTGGGAGTGTGTAACCCTTATTTATAATCACCTTTGTATTGTTGTATGTTCTGTGTAGGTATGAACTTGAAAAATCATAATGTGTCCAATTTGGCACAAAGTGGCCAATTTGTAAAGGACTCTTTGGCCTTGCTTTACAAATGAGTAAGTAGATCACTGTATTTTATATCAAATGGCCTGAAACTTTACCCAGACCCTGCTGACATATAATGGATCAAATGGAACATGCCTCCAGATTCCTAATCCATGTTTGGCCTTCCCCACTGCAATTCAAACATGATGAGGAATTATTTTTTTACAAAAAACGCATGTTTTTGGTTTGTTTTATCTTCTGCCAAATCTATTGTGTTATTCTTTCCTGCATTAATTTATAATTCCTACAAACTACAGAGTGTCTTCTTTCAAATGGAACCAAAAATATGTTTCCACTATATTCAGGTCATGAGCTACAAGCATTTAGATTTGGGTACATCATTTTAGGCGGAAATTGACTTTTTTGCCCCTGAGATAACAGGTTGGCAATCCCCATAGGCAATGAGCAAGGTACGCAGTTCCGAACCCCCAAAACAACAGAGCCGCTGCCAGATGCTATGTATGGCAGTGCGCCATTGGTTGACCTATGAAACTGCATGATATACAACTGTGCTGGATCCAGCCAGCCAGTCACCCACCAGTCAGACAGCCTGCCATTCTGCTACCAGCTGCTTGTGAACACTAGAATAAGCATTCATTCCCATCCCCTCGTCTGTGCCTGCTGAGGCATATGACCCAACAGCCTTGTTGGAAGGGGATTGTACTGTATTGCAACACCCACTTGGTTGCCTAATCCCCTAACGCACAGTCACACCATTCAAGCGCACACATACCTGTTGGTCCCTGGCAAACCAGTTGGTTGGTACAGGCCAAGCGGTCATTCCCATACACCACCACCAGGGGCCTCGCTGGAGCAAGATGACCTGCCATCTTGTATATGGGAACAACCAACTCAGCTGCCGACCATTTACCTGGCCGTACTGTTGGTTTCCGACACTCAAGTCAGGCAAATACCTACCAAGCAGTCATTCCCATACGCCACTACCGGGGCCTTGCTGGAACAAGATGAACCTGCCATCTTGTATGGGAACAATCATCTCAGTGAACACCATCCTGTTTCCCAGCACATCATCATTAGCTTACGGAACAGCGCACATACCCATGCAACAGTTTATCACGACATTTAAATGACCTGCTACCCCATGGACACCCCCGCCAACCACTTGTGGCAAATGTATTTCAAATGACACAAACAAACAATATACAAGACAACACATGACCATGACAAATCTGCAACTCAATAGATATCAGCACCAACAATGACTGTAGTGTTTAATCTAACACAGCGGTCTCAGCAATAAGAGTAGTAAATCAAATGACCCACAGGTCCTTGAAAATCAGCAGGTAGCACAATTTTGACATATACCCAGCCTGAAATCCCTAAGAGCAAGCAAAAACAAAACTGATGCACAGTGGCTAGGAAAAACTCATTAGTTAGGTCAGAACCTAGGAAGAAACCTAGGAAGAGGAGCTGGTCTCCGAGGGTTGCCAGACCTCTTCTAGCTGTGCCGAGTGAAGAGTAAAGCGTACATGGCCTTCGGGCCACGGCACCAGTTAGCACGGACAGATGGCCAGCAGATCAATACATGCAGACAAGCCATGTCTAGAGTCTTTAGCAGGAATCCAGATTGACCACACTGCCAGGCGGACACAGACATTGATGACCAGGGGGGCTGCAGTGACATTATGAACAACCCTCAAAGTTAGCTGAGTGGACAGATCTGGGACGACAACCAGGAACGTTCATTGGTTTGCCAGCAAGTAGAACAGTGGGCATTGCCCGTTGCTATCATTGCAGGTAAAAAGACATGGAATCAAAAGAACAAATGCATCAACAACCAGTTATCAGGGTAATGACAAACTTGAATTGCAGAAAAGAAAATGTCATGCAGAGCAAGGAGAGGCCAACACAATGGCAGGAATATCAATGTCAACCGCTCAGACACAAAGCCGAACCTGATAGTTGTAAGATAAATTCAATCTACGCTGCTCTCCAGAGTAGACAGTTGGATATCAACCCGGCATGATGCAGACCCCTGCACAAGGACTTGGAAGCTACACCCTGTTAGCATGACAACCACATGCAGTATGTGTCACTGCCAGAGTAACATCATTGAGGGTAACAGTCCCCAGTTCTAGATTGAAAACTCCCATTACCACAATGCCCTCTGACCACTGAATGTTCCATCGAGCAGTGAACATGGAGTGCACACAATGCCATGATAAGAAGACAAGATCGCATCCCACAATCATAATCCCAGAAACACTCCAGCAAACCCCAAACACAGCATGAGCACAGCCTCAGCTATACAGAGAGAGAGCAAAGTTGCCCAACACATTTGACTGGATAACAACTGACAGAGTGGACCACGTAATAAATAACTCTGGAGTTCTGCAGCTAAAGATAATGACAATCATGGCAAGGGAACCATCCACAATGGAGAGGGAGCGAGAGCCCCCTGCATAGGAATTGCGAACACACGCAAATGATCTCCACATCGCAGAAGCGCCGCTAGAATAAAAACCTGAATATAGCAGCCAAGCGACATCCAGTACGCTTGACCAGTGACAAAGACACAGACAGTCGAGGAAGCGCTCACAACCAGATGTATAAGTAGCATACCTGATTAAGCATAAATGCAAGGAACACATTGTGCAGAGTTGAAAAGAAAAAGCCATATCTCAGACTGGCCAATAAAAACAAAAGATTAACATGGGCAAAGGAACACAGACACTGGACAGAGGAAGAGCTTTGCCCAGAAGGCCAACATCCCAGAGTTGCCTCTTCACTGTTGATGCTGAGACTAGTGTTTTGCAGGTACAATTTAATGAAGCTACCAGTTGAGGACCTGTGAAGCGTCTGTTTCTCAAACTAGACACTGTAATGTATTTGTCCTCTTGCTCTGTTGTGCAACGGGGCCTCCCACTCCTCTTTCTATTCTGGTTGGAGCCAGTTTGTGCTGTTCTATGAAGGAAGTACTACACATTGTTCTCGCATGGAAGTTCTCGCTGTTCTATGAAGGAAGTACTACACAAGTTCTCGCATGGAATTGCTTTCATTTCTCAGAACAAGGATAGACTGACGAGTTTCAGAAGAAAGTTCTTTGTTTCTGGCCATTTGGAGCCTGTAATCGAACCCACAAACACTGATGCTGAAGATACTGAACAAGTCTTGCTTCTTTAATCAGCACAGTTTTCAGCAGTGCTAACATAATGGCATAAGGGTTTTCTAATGATCATTTAGTATTTTATAATGATAAACTTGGATTAGCAAACACAACGTGCCACACAGGAGTGAAGGTTGCTGATAATGGGCCTCTGTACGCCTATGTAGATATTCCATTGAAAATCAGTCATTTCCTGCTACAACAGTCATTTCCAACATTAACAATGCCTACACTGTATTTCTGATCAATTTGATGTTATTTTAATGGACAAAAATTGTGCTTTTCATTAAAAAACAAAGACATTTCTAAGTGAAACCAAACGTTTTAATGGTAGTGTAAGTATCCACCATTCATTCTGGACTGAACAGAAAAAAAAGGTGTTTTGTTTCTTTGGTTCTAATATGACATCTTTTAAATCTTCCACTTTTGAAATCTGTAAAATGTTTTATAAAATCACAACACATATGGACATGTTCATGGTCAACACCATAGACTGAAAAAAATAAAGGAGTGCTCATTCTTCTAGATAAGAAGTTATGATGTCCTTTATTATACACCGTGTGGTACGAAACATGATTGCTGACTGGCTGAAAGTTGTGATTTGGCAGCTGTGATACTGGCTGAAAGCTGTGACTGGTATTATATAGCAATAATGTTCTGGAGTGTCTGGTAAATGTATATGGCTAATATACATGTACCACACACTCCCTGAACCATTCCAGTTGAGGAGGGGAGGTGGGTTAAGTATGCGAAAAAAGTTTTGGTTTGACCTTGTGTGCATTCACAAATACTCAGTTTTCCTTATTGCTTACAGTATTTTCATGTTTCTTTTTTCATTTGTTTTGTTTTTATGTACTATTCAGAAAATAAAAAAAACATCAAACTGGTTGTTGTTATAATAATGTGGGGCACAACCTTCTTACAAGGATAAACAACCAGAACAAAAAAATCTGTTACTGCCACTATTGACTGTCTTACCAAAGTATTTTGTTACTGAGTCTCCTTAAAAACAATTCAAGCTCGTCAAAATGCTATCCAGGAGGCCACAATGTTGTCAGAGCTGGAGCAGGATGTTGGATAGTCTGATTAAATGGCACAATGATGTCCAACAAAGGCCAGTTAACATTAAGAATTCCAGTAATTCAAAAAATATCCCCCTTGCCCCATTAGTTGTTACCTCAATTATGTACATTTGTGAAGGTAGCAGGAGCAAATTGGTCATTCCCTTTGATTTCAATCATTTCTGGCTTCAACTTTTTTGATTAGAACTAAACCTTCCATACAATTTTACCCATGGTTCAACTGGTCAGAATGTATACAGACATGGTAGTATTTAAAACTCTGTCACGTCATGGCTTCTAATCTAGTGATTCTAGTCCATGTTTCTATTCATTTTGCTGTATGATTCAAAGCCTGTCATTCACTTTTTGGTGTTGTGCAGACAGCAACTAGCTCTGGCAGAAACACGCAGCAGAAAATAAGCCTCTCATTGAGGACATTGGGTCTTCCAACTTTCTTGTCCTTGAGGACCTGTTGATAAGAGCAGCCACCAATGTGCAGTGACACGCTTTTGATTGGTTAGTTATAGCTAGCCAGCTGGCTAATGTTTTTGTTTGAAAAACGCATCTGGAACAGGACCAGGTTTTTGTTTTCCTTGTCTGACAATTATTGTATTAATACGGCAGTGCTGAGGAAGAGACTTGTGGGGAGTGCTGCTATTCTGAACTTTGTATGATGAGATTTCTCACGCTTAGAGCTGCATAAGAATTTAATTAGGCGTCATCTGTTACATTTTAGACCTGGAAAATCATGCAAGAAAATACCATTTTGGTCAGGCAGATGGGCCATAGTTGTTCACTCCCGAACAACATTGCTTTGGTCCTTCCGACCCATATTTCAGTTGTATTTCTTAATCATTTTGATGCTGTACATGCATGGTAATTCTCTTTTCATGTATTTAATGCCTAGTGTTGTAGAAAACAAGGACATTCTGCAGAGGGACACAAATGCAAGAAACAGCGTTGTGTCAAAATCTTTCTATTAGAAGAGAAGGAGGAATATGACTACATATGCAGAAGTAGTGATGATGAGGCAGAAAAGAGAGCACCTTGGATATTAAATATTCTTTTTTATTGCCTTGAGATTTTATGAATTACCTTTATTATCTTTTTCAAAATTTTATTAGGTTTTGTGGATAGTTTACATTTCAAATAACAATAGTTTACATGTGCACAGTTTTCTTAACAAGCATAAGAATATACATTTGGGCTAGGAATTTCTTTTAGTTTGTTATACTGTGTGAGGGTTTGGTTTGGCCTGATGACTTTGGGAGCCTGCGGACAACCCCAGCCTAGTACAGTCCTCTGTGTTAAGAAGAGCTACACTCACTAGAGTATAGATCACCTGGAACCTGGTCAGAGCACCTGTTTACCTGTTTCCAGTTCCAGTCCTCTGCTGTGTTAGTTAGATCCAGTGTTTATTCTTTAGGATTAGCGCATCCTTGACGCACTTATTGTTTTTTCAAGCTCTGGGTCTTCAATCTCCCTTTTTAATTTTCTCAGTCACTTGTTTTTTCAGCTTTAGAGTGGATTGTATTGTTAATTCCCTGGATTGTTGGGCTTTGATTCTAGTTTGCCCGCACAATGATATTTTGATTTCTTTTGACCAAATGATTGTTACTTTCATTTTGTTCATTTTTTTCATATTGTCTAGAGTAAAGAGACATCCTTTTGGTTTTAAGACTTATTTTTCCATCTGCCCTGCCGGTATGTGTTTGGTTGTTCCCTGCAATCATTCACATATGGCATCAATAACTTTTGCCCTTTTTAGTGCCAAAAAGAGGGCAATGTCAATTGTTGCTAACATTTGAAACTTTTGGGAAATGTATCTAGTCATACTTTCTAATGTTAGCTATATAACACTACTTGATTTCAGAAAAACAGAGTGTAGTGTACAGTTGAACAAAACAAGAGGTGGATTCAGCTAGTGTGCGTTGGTTTATGGGAATCAAAAACAAAGAAGGTATGGTGACAAAGCAAAGGCGAATTCAGCTAAGGTGCATTGGTTCATGAGATCCAAAAACATCGAAGGCATGGTGACATTAGGTGTGGTTGTATTTCCCAAACTTGAGGTGATACAGTCATGTGAAGTACACTCGCTGAAAAATTGTCTTTGTTTGGACATATGGATATTTTAGTTAAATCGCAGCCGCATTCATTGAAAAATGTAGCCCAATTAAATAAATCAGTATTAAAATTAATAGAAATGCAATTCCATTTTGTGGAAAACGGTATGCCCCTACCTATACCATCAGATAAAATGGCTGACATTATAATCATGTCCTCCAAAACAAGTGCAAATAATTGAAAAATCACATATGAGAGTAACTTGGGAGGATCCAGCCATACATAAAGATAAGAAACTTGGTCTTGTTTGGTCTTAATCATATGGATGTGTTAACCTATCCGAGGCCCTCATAGAAAGATTATAGATGAGTCTGGGAGGGGTTACAAAGCCATTTCCAAGCAATCTGAAGTACACCATTCCACTGTGCAATGGATCTACTACAAATTCAGAAAATTTCAGGTCTCTGGCAATTTACAGTTGTACTCAAAAGTTTGCATACCCTTGGAGAATTGGTAATATATGTACCATTTGTACATAAAACATGAGTGAGCAGGCAAAACGTATGTCTTTTATTTCTTAAGGGATTCACGTTCAACTGTAGGTCATAACAGAATGGCACAATCACAAAACAAAACATAGCAACAAAGAAAAACATGAAATGACCCCTGTTCAAAAGTCTGCATACCCTTAGTTCTTAATACTGTGTATTGCCCCCTTTAGCATCAATGACAGCGTGCAGTCTTCTGTAATAGTTGTCTAGTAGGCCCCGAATTCTTACAGGTGGTATCGCTGCCCATTCGTCTTGACAATATGCCTCCATGTCATGCAAAGCTGCATTCATCTTGCCATACATTTTCACGATTCCCCGCGCCTTTAGAACTCACACACCCCAAAAACACACTTCACAGTGGGGATGGTGTTCTGTTCACTATAGTCCTTGTTGTCCCCTCTCCAAACATAGCGCTTATGGTTGTGACCATAAAGCTCTATTTTGGTCTCGTCACTCCAAATTACAGTATGCCAGAGGCTGTGAGGCGTGTCAATGTGTTGTCGGGCATATTGTAACCCGGGCTTTTTTGTGGCGTTGGTGCAGTAAAGGCTTCTTAATGGTAACTCGACCATGTAGCTAATTTTTGTTCAAGTATCGTCGTATTGTGATCCTTGAAACAACCACACCATCTTTTTCCAGAGCAGCCTGTATTTCTCCTGAGGTTACCTGTGGGTTTTTCTTTGTATCCCGAACAATTTTTCTGGCAGTTTTGGCTGAAATCTTTCTTGGTCTACCTGACCATGGCTTGGTATCAAGAGTTCCCCAAATTTTCCACTTCTTAAGTGATTGAACCGTACTGACTGGCATTTGCAAGGCTTTGGATGTCTTTTTATATCCTTTTCCATCTTTATAAAGTTCCATTACCTTGTTATGCTGGTCTTTTGACAGTTCTCTTCTGCTACTCATGGCTCAGTATCTAGCCTGCTCAGTGCATCCACGTAAGAGCTAACAAACTCATTGACTATTTCTACACAGACCCTAATTGTAATTTAAAAAGCCACAGGTGTGGGAAGTTCACCTTTATTTGCCATTTTCACCTGTGTGTGTCACCTTGTGTGTCTGCAACAAGGCCAAACATTCAAGGGTATGTAAACTTTGTGATCAGGGCCATTTGGGTGATTTCTGTTATCATTACGATTTAAAAAGGAGCCAAACAACTATGTGAGAATAAATGGCTTCATATGATCACTATCCTTAAATAAAATACATTTTGTTTGCATGATCAGTCATATTTTCAAAATCAATGCCAAAATGTCACAATTTCTGCCTGGGTATGCAAACTTATGAGCACAACTGTATGTAGGACAGGTTGTCCCACCAATTTCAGCCCAATAGCTGACCGAAAGATACTCATAGTAGTCTCTAAGACCTCAGGATTCTACAGGCCTCTCTTGCCACAATCAATGTCAAAATGTATGCGTTAATTGCACAAACTGTGGCCTTCACAAGATTCCAGGAAGAAAAAAGCCTCACGAGAGCAGAAAAAAGCCTCCGCTCGCGTGTATTGTAGAATACGAAGACACAACGGATGTTAGCCAGGCAACACCTGGATAAATACAAAAATGACTGGAACAGTGTGCTCTAGACAGATGAGTTTGGAAGCTAAGAACGTCATTATGCATGGAGGTGGGTACATGATGGTTTGGGCAGCTTTGCTGCCTCAGGGGCTGGCCAACCTGCTGCCATTGAGTCAGCCATCTGTCAGAAGGCTGAATTTGAATGTAACATGGATAATGGTCAAAAACACAAGAAAAGCTACAAAAGAATGGCTCAAAAAGAAGAAATTGAGGGTTATGGAAAGGCCAAGTCAAAGCCCAAATCTCAATCCTATCTGTGGGAGGAATTGAAGTGGGCTGTGCATGCAAGAAATTCCTATAACACGACAGATTTGAAGCAGTACTATAAAGAATGGGCAGAAATTCCTTCCAGTCAATTTAAGAGACTGAGAAACAGTTAAAAGAAACAACTGCATGAAGTTATTTCAACCCAAGGCGGCAACACCAGCTATTGAAGCTAGGGATGTACTTCTGTACTATGAGATTTAATTTCTGTTTTATTTTTTGATAAATAAATTATAAAGTATAACCTTTTAGTGTCATTTGTTAATTTAGGTTACTTTCATCTGTCAATAGTGTTGAAGTGAAGATTATATATTCATGTGTCAAAATACTGTATGTAAAGAAAAAAAAATTCTAGTATGTACTTTTTCACATGACTGTAGCTTTGAACTGTAACCTAAATTATGATATTTTGAGACATTATGCATGGTGGATTGACTAGAGAAATGGGAATGTTAAAGCTTTATTTGACAGAGACAGTGTGGAAAAATGACTTATTTCTAGATGCACACCTATGGTGCAGTAATGTATGTCCACTAAGGTTGTGACCCATACTCTCAAACAACCCCATGCTACAATTGTGTACATTTTCATAGATGCTAAAGGTGCTGATGGCTAATACAGTAAATCTAGTTTGATATAATTTGGCATTATTCCTTTTCCTCTTTCAGATGGCCCATGCAATTCAGGGCCAAGTAACAAATGTTATTTAGAGATTTATTAAATTTTTTTTTTTTAACTATGTGCCCCCTACTTTTTAAGTAATGACAATTGTTAGGTAGCTGTCTGTAAATGGTTTTCTTCTACGAAACCTAGATGTTTCCTTTTGACAAAATATTAATTTGGCTAAAATTACTAATTTAAAACAATATTTCTTACCTTAAGTGGAGAAATTACTGCAAAATTAGCCTTACATCAATCAGTTGACTGAAGGATGGGGCCATGAGTTTAAAATGTTCAAGATTCCATAAAACCAAAATCTTAGACATTGTACTTCATGTCAGAGTTATTCTCACATCCAATTCAATTGTGTGTTTTTTCCTTAGAATTCTAACATAATTTTGTCTATATATGATAAACTCCCACTTAACCAGACTACACTGCTGTGATGAAAATGCAACCAATTACAGCAAGTTGTATTTCATTACTTTCATATTTAATTTTAATTATTAATTAATTAAATATTGCTAATTAATGTATTCTTAAATTCAATTTCTTAAAGATTAGGCATTAGAGTCTTACTTAGTGTTTTGGGATACATCTTGAAGAAAGATAAAATGTCTTAAGACATAGCATTCTTTTACATGAGTGGATTAAAAACATATATAAGAGACAAAGGCTGTGTCTCAAGATCTGTCTTTAAAATGTGACTTGGGACATCTCAATCGATTGTCTCTGAAGACAAACAATAGACTGGGTATACTAATTTTGATGCATTTAAGTTGTTAGATCATTTAAGCTGTTGTGTGTGTTAAGTGGATTTATAACACTACATAAATAACCAAAATAATCAAAATCTACTGCAATACGCTATGCACGAATTGAGTATGAGACTACCTTGTCTTTTCTGGCTGTCTGGGGTCAGACTTGCTAAAGTCACAGCCTTGGGAGATGCAGATAGTGAGAATGAGATAATATACTCAGATGAACCTCTCCAATCCCACTCAAGCACATCAGTGTCACATTCCAGGGTCTCTGACTCAGTAATGAGATCTTTGGATGTTAAAGACACATAATCGAAAAGGAAAACTTTGTGTTTTTTGTCAGCATTTCAGTATATGTAGTTGTTTGTGAAATAAATGTAGGATTGTACTGCCCTCAAGAGGATGTACAGAGTTCCTGCAAAATGTCCAGGTTCCAAGGTTACAGGTCCATGAGTGCGCATGCAAAAGCTTTACACTATTGTTTTGCAGCTGCTGAAGTGACAAAGTAGTGCACTTACGCATTCACCCACCCACTGACACACACACTTTCACTTTATAATTACAGCTACTGCAATCTACGTGTCTGTGTTTCTACACTGTAATTATCACATTTTTCTTTCATGATTGAAACATTATTCAAAGACACAGCATGCTATATCCCACCTGTCAGTGTCAGTATTGTTTGCATGTGCACTCGCCTGTCATTTCAGCAGCAGCACCAACAAAGTGCAAAGATTTTATATTGTGAGGCATCACTTGCCGTTAACTGTTATTAGGCACATGCACAAGGTCAAACCCGGGGGGGTTGAACTCCTGTCCTTTTCCCCTCAGTCTCAACAAGTGCCCTCTTGGCTGGCAGACACCTGCCCAGGTAGGGCTCATGCACATGCCCCTTTAGCCCCTCCACTCCATAGTGTTCTCTTTGCTGGTTCCGCTGCCCATGTTGCGTCGATGTACGTCTCTTGCTTCAACGGGCACACAACATCAGTCTGCGGGACACACGTTGCCAAGCCGATGGGCACGCATCACCTGACTTACATTCCTGTTGTGGCATAAATCCAAGGAGGTCCTTTAATCAGTTTCGGCACAAGCCCCTCTAAAGGTCTGTGCATGGCCCTGACAGTTCCTGTACCGACACACTTAGCCCTCAAGTTTATTTTCTGCCATGTTTTTGAATATTTGGAAATAGTACTTTATTTGTCTCAAATTTCAAATGTTATTTGTTTTTATAAAACCTTTCTTCACCCTTTTGTTAATCAGCGTATTCTCAACTAATAAAAATTTATAATTTCACTACATAAAGTATGTTTATGTATTTTGTGTATGTTTTTGTATTTTATTCACCAAGATGTGGGAATTGCCTATTTGGCAATTAGGTCTTTAAGACTGTAGGCATGGGTGTGGTTGGGTGGTGGATATCTACTATTGTTAGAGAGGCTGTCATTGTTTGTCAGGGCCTTTGAGGGATTTTAGGCCACTTTTGTCTAGGACAAAATAAACTTGTCACAGATAATTTCTAAATAGTGGACTAATTATTTTACAGTTTATGCTGTCACTCATATTAATCTTTTCTACCAATACATGTTCTTGGAAGTTTCCCAAACTTTATTTCTGTCTGTGTTATGCTTTTATATAAGTTTGTTACATTTCAGTGGTACACATCATACTTGACAGAACTACAAAGAGAACTAAGGAGGCTCTGAATAGAGTTGCATTAGTGTGCATTCTCCAAAAACAACTTAATCTAACTATCACATCTGATTGTAGTTATTAGCAACTTTTCATTATCATGTTATGTTAGGACTGGAGTGAAAACCCACAGGCTGGTAGATCTCCAGGAGGACGTTTGGGCATCCTTACCTTAGGCAAACAAAATAACTCTTACTTTGATTCCAGGTTTCATTGATGTCATATTTATGTATCCTACTTTTTATTTCTAACGCTGTGAAATCCAATCTGTGATTAAGGCCCTGCCTCAACAAAGCAACACCCAGAAGCCTCCAAAGCACAACTGATGCCATTCTGATATATGTTTTGCTCAACTGCAAAGTCTAGACGATAATCCATACATGCCGGAGAAATTGCATTTTCGGGTCTTCCATCTCGATTGAGCTCACAGGCATCTGAGCTGCCACAAGCAGTCACTAGATGGCGATGAGGTAAGATAACCATTTGATTACTAACTCCCCACACCCAGACAGTGCTGATCAATTGCATCACTCTCCACTGGACCCCTGGGCTAATCAATGAGCAAGATTTGAACTCTGATCTCGAAATGACGCAACTAACTGCAAGGCAGTGACTTTAACGCTTTGCAATTCAGGGGTGGAGTGGAGGGTAGAGGTTGTCAATGGAGTGAACATTTCTTTAATTCTGTGTTGTATTAAAAAAAAATCCTGTACTGTGAAACAAATCTTTTACTTGCATTACCTAGCTTCCTTTTAATTGCCCAGACTGTCATAACTTTTTGAATCATCTGTTGGTATGGATATGTTTGTCAGAGGAATATGCTAAGAAAAATAGTTACAGTTGTGCTCAAAAGTTTGGATACCCTTGGAGAAAGGTTAATATATGTACCATTTGTAAAGAAAACATGAGTGAGCAGTCAAAACACATGTATTTTATTTCTTATGGGATTCACATTCAACTGTAGGTCATAACAGAAAGGCACAATCATAAAACAAAACATGGCAACAAAGAAAAAAATTAACTGACCCCTGTTCAAATGTCTGCACTTCTGTTCACTATAGGCCTTGTTGACCCCTCTCCAAACATAGCGCTTATTGTTGTGACCATGAAGCTCCATTTTGGTCTTGTCACTCTAAATTACAGTGTGCCAGAAGATGTGAGGCGTGTCAAGGTGTTGTCGGGCATATTGTAGCAGGGCTTTTTTGTGGCATTGGCGCAGTAAAGGCTTCTTTCTGGCAACTCGACCATGCAGCTCACTTTTGTTCAAGTATCGTCGTATTGTGCTCCTTGAAACAACCACACCGTCTTTTTCCAGAGCAGCATGTACTTCTCCTTAGGTTACCTGTGGGTTTTTCTTTGTATCCTGAACAATTCTTCTGGCAGTTTTGGCTGAAATCTTTCTTGGTCTACCGGACCTTGGCTTGGTATCAAGAGATTCCCCAATTTTCCACTTCTTAATAAGTTATTCAA
Organism: Esox masquinongy; assembly: GCA_016801175.1. Lineage (NCBI taxonomy): Eukaryota > Metazoa > Chordata > Actinopteri > Esociformes > Esocidae > Esox > Esox masquinongy. The sequence continues at coordinate 29,976 of JACXGI010008946.1, forward strand.
CAGTACTGACTGGCATTTGCAAGGCTTTGGATATCTTTTTATATCCTTTTCCATCTTTATAAAGTTCCATTGCCTTGTTACGCAGATCTTTTGACAGTTCTTTTCTGCTCCCCATGGCTCAGTATCTAGCCTGCTCAGTGCATCCATATGAGAGCTAACAAACTCATTGACTGTTTATACACAGACACTAATTACAATTTAAAAAGCCACAGGTGCGGGAAATTCACCTTTATTTGCCATTTTCAGCTGTGTGTGTCACCTTGTGTCTGTAACAAGGCCAAACATTCAAGGATATGTATACTTTTGATCAGGGCCATTTGGGTGATTTCTGTTATCATTATGATTTAAAAAGGAGCCAAACAACTATGTGATAATAGATGGCTTCATATGATCACTATCCTTAAATAAAAGGATGATCAGTCATATTTTCAAAATCGACGACAAAATTTCACAATTTCTGCCAGGGTATGCAAACTTATGAGCACAACTATGTTTTGTTGAGTGTTTTTGTTGTATATGTTGGTGTTTGTTATGAATGTGTTCCAATGCATGAATGATAAGCAACAAACTAATGTAATGGACGAATTTCTTATATGTACTGTGCAGCTGCAACTAATTTTTTTTAAGGAGAATTCACTGACAAGTACAGGACACTTGATTCAGCAACAAATACTTATATTGTTACAGCCCAGAGCTTGAGTTCTGCTTAAAGGACATGGCAGGTGAGACCCAGGGCAACTGTGAGGTGGGTTGAGATAAGAACCTAGCCGCTCTACGGATCTCACACACATAGACTTTTCCACAGCTGCAAGAGGATTCTATTCCCAGGGTGTAGCGAGTCTCCAGCAATGCCTGTTCCAGACAGCAGGACTAATTCTAGTCCTGATGATTCTGCTTTGAGTTGACGAGGGCACATAAACAAGTGACAAAACACGGTAAGACATTGTGCTGGAGATACAAATGAATAACAACTATTTCAGTTTTTTTCACATTTTGATGAAAAATGCCATGTCCAACATTATTCATCCCCCTTGAAATTGTTGCAAGTTTTTGAGAAAATGCAAGTTTCTATACCATTTAAAATGGTCTTGTAATTTCCACCATGAGAGAGCATTCTAATCACCTATAAATTGAGAACAGCTGAACAGCAGTAGTTCTCTAGTCAGTTACTAGTCAACTGCAAGTCATGGCTAAAAACAGAAATAGTTACATTATTCATTTGTATCTCCAGCACAATGTCCTACCGTGTTTTGTCACTTGTTTATGTCAGATCCTGCAAGAAGAAACCTATTGGTCAAATAAAAATTCACTATGGCTCAAAATATTGGCATAGGTATGAGTACTTTTCGGCTTAACTGTATCTTTTCGAAAACATTTATTTTTAATATGTGCCTATATTTTTTTAAACATATGCTAATATATGTATTATGTGTATTACTAATGTATGGCCATATATTTCATACATATATTTACATATTCAGTTTTGGTGTTTTTCATATACGTTTTAATGTCTTAAATACATGTAAATATATTTACATCTGTAGTGTAATGAAAGATGTATTTTGGAAGGTTTGTGAAGGTGCCGTGTTGTCTGGTGTCTCAACTCAGTGGGACATCCTAATCTCAAACCAATGGGCCCATTTGCTTCCTGAAATGAGCAGACCTACACGGTGGGGGCCAAGGTAGCCCCAGGTAGCTAATTGAATATATGTACAGGTGCTGGTCATAAAATTAGAATATCATCAAAAAGTTGATTTATTTCAGTAATTCCATTCAAAAAGTGAAACTTGTATAATATATACATTCATTCCACACAGACTGATATATTTCAAGTGTTTATTTCTTTTAATTTTGATGATTATAACTGACAACCAATGAAAACCCCAAATTCAGTATCTCAGAAAATTAGA
>JACXGI010008947.1:0-31854 GCA_016801175.1 Esox masquinongy
CTGTGAACAGCCAGCCTCTTTAGCAATGACCTTTTGTGTCTTGCCCTCCTTGTGCAAGGTGTCAATTGTCGTCTTTTGGACAGCTGTCAAGTCAGCAGTCTTCCCCATGATTGTGTAGCCTACAGAACTAGACTGAGAGACCATTTAAAGGCCTTTGCAGGTGTTTTGAGTTAATTAGCTGATTAGAGTGTGGCACCAGATGTCTTCAATATTTAACCTTTTCACAATATTCTAATTTTCTGAGATACTGAATTTGGGGTTTTCATTAGTTGTCAGTTATAATCATCAAAATTAAAAGGAATAAACACTTGAAATATATCAGTCTGTGTGGAATGAATGTATACATTATACAAGTTTCGCTTTTTGAATGGAATTACTGAAATAAATCAACTTTTTGATGATATTCTAATTACATGACAAGCACCTGTATAGAATATTTCATGTAGTACAAGGCCAAAACCAACAAGACTTCCTTTGTTAGTCGTAAGCCCCACATCATTATGGTGGTTAACAGAAAACACACAGGCTGATGTCATTGTGGAAGACTAAATTACTTTATTTAAAATACAGTCATTCAGTGGTCACATCAAAAGGCCTGTGCTTAAATTTTGTAAATCGAACTTGTTATTGACTCCATCAGCGTTCACTATACATACATCCACTACTTACACTCAACCCGTTTTAACTAACTGAAATGAACTGGATAAAAACCTGACCTTATCAATCAATTAGACACTCAACACATTGACAAAGTCCTTCTTTCATGTAAAACTACAGTACAAAACCATTTTAGAGAAAAGAAAATATTCAAAACCAACTCTGGTCCAAAAGTGCCAACACTTCATAACAATAACTGAACTGGCATAGCCAATTTTTGTCCAAATCACACCATGGACACATTAGCAGAATAATAATATCAGCACAGTCTGATAAAGTCAGTTTGACACAAATTCATACGGTCCTGTCGTAAAGCAGGGCTAGCGCCAAATCAAAAATACACAATTCACATTTCAGATGACAGCTTTTTATACCGTGGTTACACGTTTTTTTTGGTGACTATGTTTTAGAGCCAGCCATTATGGACCAAAATCCATATCATTAAATATTGCCTGAATTTATGCAATGCAGATACATTTCACACTTTCACTGTAACAAGAATGTGAGCCACCATCTTATTTATTACCATTTAAACTCCTAATAGTTTCTTGGTTGAAGCCATGAAGTTTAGCAAACTGTATTTAATTTGAAGTTTCGTTTCACATTCCTCTAGTATAGGCTACTAATTGTAATAATGGTTGGTATGGTGAATAATGTTCTGGTTTATCATCCCAGCTCAACTGTGTTCGGCCACTCCCTGTTATGCCAAACCGTTGACATGATCGCACCAACAGATCTGCAGCTCATCCAGTCGTCCTAATAAATAAGCCACACGGCCCTTTAACAGGGCTTACTAGCTATCATACAGTACGTTTAGTCACGATGGATGTCTGACTGACTGTTAAACAGGTCTACACACAGAAGGTGCAACAAAACCCTTTAAATTCACTCCAGCTGCATGTTCTGTGTATCTGTCCTTTTTTTTCAGGAATGCCAAGTGGTGTTAGGAGTCCTTAGTGTTCTAGAAAGAGTTCTAGAATGCGGTTGGTTGTTCTAGAGCCGGAGCTGTTCCGTGTCATCTTTCAGCGTTTGCGTCTGGGCAATGGGACCACCCTCGCGGCTCTGGCCCAGGGACGATGCAATGACATCCACCGCCAAGGCAGCTGTGACCTCCACTGCCTCACGACTCGCACCCAGGACTGGGTTCACCTCAACTAGGTCCATCACAGACAACAGCCCTGTAGATTCAACCAAAACATCCAAACTATTAGTTTCTGTTTCTTTTGTAGAATTCTACAATTGTAAGTAAATGGTATGTTGTTCTTAAAAGAAAAATAGAAATTCTGCTTGAAGGAATGCTGAAGATAAATAAATGGAAAAATACAGAAGATACAGATAACTCTGATTGTACCAAGAGCATTAGTACGCACAGTAGTACTGTGTTATAGATGATTACACACTGTCCACGGCTGTGTTACGATTAGTTATGATGTTCATAGTAGTGTTGCACTTCATTATAATATATCCTAATTGTGTTGCAGTAAGTTACAGTTAGTCCATAATGGTGTTATAGATCATTAAACTGTAATGAAGCCCATAGGACACCTCAGTGGTTGTGTTATATGGCCAATATACCATAGCTAAGGGCTGTCTTTGTGTGTCGCTGCGTGTCGAAGAACAAGCCTCAGCTTGTAGCCCCCCCCCCCCAACAACCTTGGAAGGGTTGCTTAATTATGGGATGTTCCCTTTATACCGGTGTTATGAATCTCCTCTGTGATCCAGATTCCTTCCCTGTAGGTCAGACCTCCGTTAACTGGGGTTCCTGTGGCCGGGGCCAGAGAAGGGTCCATGGCGTCGATGTCAAAACTCAGATGGATTGGCCGCTGCTTTCTGTTGGGACAAGCGAAGGACGACAAAAGTTTAGAAAGCAGTGTGAATGTATCCTATCGAAAATAAACATCCAACTCTCAACTGAATTCATTCAAACTGCCTGCAGTTCATACTATGGATTGAGAGAGTTTGCGTTGCCAGACCTTGGGTGACAACGCTAGATTTCTTGCACATCCGTGAGTGTTCTTGTCAGAAGGACAGCTCTCACAACAAATCAGGAGTTTGTGTCGGCGTGGCCGAAACTTCGTGGGGATAACGCGCTCATTAAACAAAATCAAACTCTAGCGGAAGGGTGGTGACGTAACTTCACTCCATGTGTTGCATTTCCAACAGTCTGCCACTCAGGTCTCACTGCAAACTGCTTGGTTTCTAACTTCACATCATAACATTTAGATTTAACTACCTGGACAAGAGGTGGTCCAAAGTGACTTCCATGACCCTTTGGATGCCAAGCCTGTCAATGTCTCTCATTGTGAAGCACTGGATCCCCAACTCCTTCAGGATGTCGCTGTGAGGAGAGAGGACAGTAGACTGCCATGAGAAACATGTGCAGAAGGTTGTTTTAAGACGCCATCACTTGTGTTCAGAAACCCTCTTATATTTAAATTAAGGTCATTCAGAAGCAACTCTCATCCAGTACCAACACATGGAATACAGAAGTACAAAGACACATGCAAACTGAAGTGTCCGTAGTTTCCCTGTGATTCATACCAGTCACCTAGTTGTCATTACTAGCTACTAGTGACTAATGCATGTAGTTATGCACAGTAGTGGACACGTAGTAAAAGCCTAGTAGTAAGTTAGTAGTCTACGTGTATACTCACTACTCTCCGGGGTCAACGTCTCTCAGTCCGATGTAGACGAGATCTTTAGCTGACAGAAATGGCTTCACCCAGCTAAACCCTGGCAGCTCCGGCATCTGGAGACAGCAACAATAACAAAAACCACAACAGAACATGATTCTGGGTGTATATTGTAATGAAGTGGAACCATGCTGTAGTGAGAACATAGCCTGGTCTCAGAACAGGGCAATGACCACAGGAGTTATGGAGCTATAGAGCACTAAGAGGTCTGTCACCAGGCTAAGACCAGGACAGCCCAGAAACATGGCTATATACTCCTACGGTCTCTACCAGAGTTGGACCGATTCCATTTCAAGTCAGTAAGAACCATTGCCTCTAAAGGGATTTCAATTCTATTGTTGGTAGAGACCGTAAAATTCCCACATTTTCAAAGACAATTGTATGTGAGTTTGGAAAGAAATCCTTCTTGCTGTAAAGACATGTTCAGACCGTCATTAGGAACAAAATATTCAACAACCTGCAAAAGCAGCAATGCTTTTGAACTTGAGACAAAAAGTCTAGGCTTCATTTTCCTTAAACCAACCTGGCTACCTAGTCATCCCCAGCTTCCAATCGGATCATTCATATAGTCTCCTCCCTCTATAACTATTCCTCAGGTAATTGCTTGTAAATAGGAATGTGTTCTCAGTCAATCTAAACTGTATAAAAAAACAAAAACCACTGGAAGTTTCATACAGCTGACTAATGTAATGTCTGTGACCCATCATATATACACTGCTCAAACAAATTAAGGGAACATGTAATCATCACAGTATAACACCAAGTCAATGAAACTTCAGGGTTATCAATCTGTCCAGTTAGGAAGCATAAGCGATTGTGAATCAATGTCACCTGTTTTGGTGCAAATGAAAGTGACAACAGGTGCACTGGAGAGGCAACAGCAAGACAACCCCCAAAAAGGGAATAGTTTTGTAGGGGGTGGCCACAGACAATTGCTGTCTCCTTATCCTTCCTGACTGATTCTTCTCTAGTTTTGCATTTGCGAGTGTCCTTGTCACTACTGGTAGCATGAGGCAGTACCTGCAGCCCATTCAGGCTGCACAGGCAGTTCAGCTCGTCCAGGATGGCACAAGGTTTGCTGTGTCTCTTACTGCTGTTAGGTACCAGGAGAAAATCCTCAGACCCATCATCAGACCTTACGCTGGTGCAGTGGGCCCTGTGTTCCATGTGGCCAGAGTATGTAGGCAGTTCCTGGATGACGAAGGCATTGATGCCATTGACTGGTGCTCACATCCCCCAGACCTGAATCCAATTGAGAACCTCTGGGACATTATGCATTGTGCATCTGACACCGCCAAATAGCGCCACAGACTGTCCAGGAGCTCAGTGATACCCTGATCCAGGTCTGGAAGGAGATTCCCTACGCCCAGCTAAAATGTTTTACACCCATGTGTTCACCTCTTCTCAACTGTAAGCTATAACACTACGCAATGATTATTTTGGCTTTTTATCAGTGGATTTAAAAACAAACAAAAAAAAAAGATACACTAAACAAACAAGGCCTCTAATAGAAAGGGCACAGGAGTCCGCTGTCTTACCTTGTTCTGTAGCTCTTTGAGCATGAAGGCAACCGACTGCCCATGGAGGTTTCCCGAGGGAGACGTGAGTGGTGTGTTTATGTCCGCGTGGGCGTCCACCCAGATGAGACATAGGTCGGGACACTGCCGTGCGTGGCCCTCCACTGAGCCAATAGCCAGACTGGAGGGAAAGAGACCAGGAAGTGAGCCAATTTAAATCGGCACACTAACACAACCTGTAGGTAAACCAGCCTACTGATAAACCTCCTCTCACTGCGTCCTGCCTCATGTCACTCACTACCAAACGCTGGCGTGGACTATCGTTCTCTGTTGCAAACACAGCCCTCTCTGAGGAACAGGTGGGACTGGAGGTTCTGGCATTCACCTGTGGTCTCCGCCCAGCATGACGGTAGTGTGGCCGGCTGCCACGGCGCTGCCGACAGCCTCGGACAGCAGTTTATTGGCCCTGCCCACAGAGCGAGGGAAGGGCACTTGCATGTACGGCTCATCCTTGTCCAGGTTCTGGAAGCTCAGGTCTCCAAAGTCATGCACGGGGTAGTCTGAATGACAAAACAAGATTCATTGGTTACATTTTTTTTTTTTTTTAAATACACTTTCCTATTTCAAAAGCTGATGGTATGGATGAGTTGGAGCGTTTTTGGTAGGGTAGCAGATGAAATGATTATAATGACTGCCTTCCCAAGGCATGGGGAGTACTGTCAACCCAGATCCTAAAATGGCCTCTGCTTTTCTGGTCTTGATGTGGTGCGATTACGTCGTGTGTGCATGCGTGCGTGACAGGCCCATTAAGGCGGCATATCGTTGAGACATTACTTCAAACATTTCTCCAAGGTGTCATGTCCAACCTCCAGTGCCCCCGCTGACTCCGGACCTCGCCCCCTTCTAACATAATTTCGGACTGCCGAGGCCGAGTCATTCAATCCGTCACTGAAGCCGCTGTTGCCCTGACTAGACACTTTCCATACGCCCCATTTCCCAGGATTCCCTGAATGCCAGAGAATCCCAGGCTGCCATGGTAACGTGGCAGTGAAGTAAACACTGAAGAATTCCTCCCGAAATTGGGCTGCAACAAATCCACACTACCAGTATAGCCACCAGGGACTTAAATAAACAAGACATTTGAGATGGATGGTAGAGATGGGTGGTAGTTTTACTCTGACTGGGTGCGGGGACCAATGTGGTACCCCCGTCACAGTCCAGAACACCCCATGTTACCATCTAAGACTCCTGGACAAAAATAGCTACACGAAATTGCTGAATAACCACCACATCTGTAAATGCAATCAAGATCTTGTGTTGGAATTGTTTCAAACTGTCATAAAATGTGCTGCGCTGTGTCTGCTGTTTGGAACTGAACTTCTTACATGTGCACATTCAATTATTGTACAGCTCCGGAAAAATTAAGAGACCACTGCACCTTTTTCTTTCCTTTCCAAAAAAGTCAAAAAGGAAGTTTTTGAGTGAGGAACAGAAGGATTAAAATTAAGAGACCACTGCAAATTGAACGCTTCTGTTCCTCACTTAATACTTTCCTTTTCAACTTTTTTGGAAAGGAAAGAAAAAGGTGCAGTGGTCTCTTAATTTTTTCCGGAGCTGTATTTTAACATGCTGATCTTACCCCAATGACTTGAGTTTGAAGTGTATTCTAGTGTGAGACTTTGTATTAACAGTATCTCCTAGGGTCTGTTTCTCTTAACTTGCCACCAAGCCAGTGATGTTTAATGCAGTTCATTGGTATAATAATTACAATGTCTACCTCTCTCAATCTCAACGCTATTAAGGTGGATACAGTTCTTATTTCCTCCAGGCTGCCAAACTGACCTAAGCAAAGGTGACTTGGCCTACTGTCCACTATAATAAACTTTGCATGTCAGCAGTTTGTAATCCATCTTAACTGACAACTAAAAGAGCATCTTTTATCAAGAAAATATTTGGGCGCAACAGATGTCCAAAGCAATTGGGCTTCAGGGACATTAGCCTATTACTGTCTGATTTCTCACAGATGAAGCTGAAAATGTTGTAAAAGATCGAGCTGCTTATTTAAATCTTGAATACTTTTATGATCCCAGACCTCGAGAAGGCCTACAGCTATAGACTGAAAATACTAAAGTTCTTAAATGCCTTGAAATTCCAAATGTACAGTGTATTACTTACAATTCTCAGGTTTCTCAAAGACTATGGGGTTTGATGTCTTGCCAAGAGTATGTCACTCATTCAAATATAAAAACCGAAGAAAAAAACGCTATCTATAGATAGGTTTCTTAAATTACACTGCCCGCCAATCCCGGGAACCGTTCATTGCGTAACGGGCAAGAACGCTTGCCGTGCCATGCCGGGCAATGGCCGGCACACTGTCTGTCCAGCAGTTGGGTGCTCAGGGCCGACAGCGAGACGGGTCTAACATTACATGAATATGACTTGCACATTCCAGAACTCAACCTACGCACGTCTGAACTTGAACATTAAGTTTTACTGTTGCACTTGACCCGTGTTGGCATGCTGCGATTTACACAGATATCGTTTGGGTGATGAAACAGACATTTTCCGGGACATCACAGTCAGTGATATTCCCGACGTGATAATGTTATTGTTGTGGAAGCACTGTCTTTGCTTTGGCAGATTCAGTCTCCGTACATTAGCGTTTATCATGGACCATTTTCGGAGACGGTTGTTTTAGGGTTTCATATAGTAGATGTGTTTTCTCATCGGAATTACGAACTGACTGTAATTATATTTATGACCAGATAATGAATGTATTGGACTGGAAGTGGAAGCATCTAACCTGACGCAATTCTCGCCCCTCCCTCTCTTGGATTGGTCTACTGTCGGAAACAACTGCTTAAGTATTACCGTCACATGGAGCCGACTATGTGACAACCTCCCGGTTATACAAACTTTTTCCCTATCATCTTTCAAGCACGGGAAGCAGCGATAGGACCTCCTATTCAAACGTAATAGGCAGCAGTGGGTACAATGGGAGACAGCTTGCCTATACGGGAAAGGCTTTGCGTGCGCTTTCCTCAGCGGGTGACGACATCAGATTTGCTCACCCCATGTGGTTAAAAAAGCCGCTCTTTTACAGTTTTAATTGCAATAAAATATAATTTAAGATTCAACGTTCGAACAATATACGTTAAATAACTTTAGCATTACATTATATAACATTAGCTTAATGACCAATGTAGCTAATATTGTAGGTTAGGTTGCTTCCTCGAACCGAAAGGTCCCCTGGAAGCCACCCATGAACCATTACAATTGTTTTATTTTCTTTGAATGTTAAGTAATTTAGGACTCCTAAAGCCAAATTATGAGACGATCTTATCCAAAGCAACTTATGGTTTTGGAGTAAAATAAACGTTAAGTAAAAGGGGTTTAGCCAAACGGTAGATTTGTCAGTTTTAGGCTAGCCCTATACGTTGGTAACAAAAACGATGTTTCAGAACTTACCCAAATTTGAAAGTCTTTCGATCAGCCCGGCATCTCTGATGGCTTTAGGTCCATGCTCAACTCCCCTTCGTTTCTAAATGAAAAAGTGTAACATTCAGTAATTCTGGTAGCCCAAACTAATTATCCATATAAAGGCATTGCTGTTTAGTACAACCAAATTAAACTAAGAGTTATACTACGAGTTTTTCTTACCTGTCCTTTGGAGAACGGAGCTCCTAAGACAGCCACAGAATGTGTGCGGTTCAGACAGGCATTGCTGAATTGCGTCCTCAGAAGACGACACAGGGTCCCTCTCAAAGCCATTTTATATAGTCTTATTTTCTTTATCCGTTTACTTCTAAATACTCGAAACCAACGGTTCTAACCACAGCGTAAGACACAAAAAGCTCTTCTGTTCCACGAGATCCCTCTGATGATGGTGATTCTCTGACGTAAGCGCACGGCGGGGGCTGGTCTTATTGTCCATTGATGTCATGAATATTCATAAAACGGGGTGAATGGCCCTAAACGTTAAGAGCGCCATCAACTGAAACGCATAACCCTTAATCTGTCTCCCAGCACCACAACACTGGCACGAGTGTGGATTTTTTCCCACCCAAATCTCAGGTAAATACACACAATACCACGCTTAAAAAATATAAATAAATCGCCTAATTTCATGTGCCTTTTCAGGAATTCCGTTTCCTCATTAAGTAAAATAAACGTAAATTCTATATGCCACTCCTCCACACTAGCCAATGAGACTCGTCGAATAGATGGGTTTGTCAGGTAGGAGAGTTGTTTGTGTTTCCGAAACGCACCCACGATCCCGCAATTTCGCAGGGGCGTAAATTTCCACCTACACAGCAAAGCGTAGAGGATAAACATGTTGTCTGACCTAAAGGGCTACCTTCCATAACTGTGTCAAACGTATCAGATATCAGCCAGCATGCCTCGATACTTGTTTACATGCTATGGAAAATGACCGACTTACCATAACCAAAATGCCAATGTAATCATTTATACTTTTACCCAAAAATAGTTGGCTACTCTTACTTAAGTTGGAAATACAATAAATTAAATTCATTGTTTTGTTATTCATAATATAATTTAACAGAAATGTGCATATCAATTAATAAAATAATCAAGATCGTGTAAGGTAACATAAATACAGTGGTTTGTGTCGGTTATGTGTTGTTGGCCGGTTGTTAGATAAAAACATTTAACTGGTATGGACCAGTCACGGTAATGTACTAAAAATAAATGTGGTTTGCGACCCGTTACGACCCAGTCACTAATACATGGTCCAGTATGTTTCTTTGTCGCCCCTAAGTGTTTAAAAATGGTAATACTTTGTTAAGATGACATCCCACAGTGCATTGCGAAAAACACGGGTCCTTGTTAGCGGCATAAACATAGCTAGCAAGCAAGTTACAAAGAGAGACCTAATATTTTTCATAAAGTAATTTAGATTTAACACGAAAGCTATACTACGTTGATACAAGAGTACATTTTGTACGAGACGCCTGGTTTGAGGTTTGTAAACACCCTAGCGGTGTAGCAAAAGTTAACGTCAGGAAAGTTAAATTAGCAGGTTAGCAACATTAGCTGCCTTCTAGCGTGGTGGTAGCTGTGTTAGCTATTATGCAATTATAACAGGACATGTATACTAGATATTATTTTGACTAGCTAGCATCGCTGTATACAAGCGTTATTTTATAGGTGTACTTTTTAAGTGAATGTGATACATCGGTTATTTAGGCTTACCACCTTGGTTAACAATAAGTAACCTACACTAGCCGGCTTGTTGTAGTTAGCCTACAGTAGCTATCTCCGCAGTCGGCGCAGGCCAACATTTAGCCACCGTACGGGTTCCTGAAGAGTCCCTCAAATTAGGGATTTCTGTTTCTTCCAGGTTACTGCACCTCCTAAAATGTCGTACCCCCCTCATCTGAACCGCCTTCCCCAGTTGCCCCCCGGGATTCGGCCACCCCAGTTCCCAGGGTTTCCTCAGGGAGTACCAGCAGGTGAGACAGAATCGTCGAATCTGTGTGATTAAACTGGATGTTATCACGCAGTCAGTTTGATTGGTATCAAAATAATGTCTCATTTTCTAATCTAGTTAGTATTGATGAAGACAGTGTGGTAAAATTCTGTCTGTGTCCTCTAGGTACGCCCATGATTCCAGTACACATGGGGATAATGACTTCTGCACCTACGGTAAGCCTGAACTGTGGTTACACACACAGAAACTGGGACACACTGACTGGGGCGCCAGACAATGCCACTCTTCTAATGTCTGCACTGTGTTGTTGAGTTGCAGGTTCTAGTTCCTACCACAGTGTCGATGATCCAGAAGCCTCTTGCCCCCAGGAAGGAGCTGAACATAGTCAGAGTCAAGGAGAACGAGGAAGGGGGCAGTGGAGGCCCCACCACCACAGTGTTTGTCGGAAACATCTCGGAGAGGGCTTCTGACATGCTGGTCCGACAGCTGTTAGCGGTAAGCAGGCCAGGCCATGAAAACACCCGGCTTTTTATGTGTTCTGGCTCCTTCATTACCCCTGTGCAGACTGCCTGCTGCTCGGGGGTCTAGGCAGAGTTCCTGACAAGACCGTTTGACAACAGTTTATGTCAAAAGATCTTCCATAAAAAAGCATTACATAAACCGGTTAGACGTATTACTGAGGATGGCTCACCGATGTTGGTGTTCAGAGACAGATGGATGTTCTCTTGGTAACAGTCCTTTCCTCTGTCCTGTAGAAATGTGGCCTGGTGCTGAGCTGGAAGCGGGTCCAAGGAGCCTCCGGGAAACTGCAAGGTAAAAATAAAACAGGTACAACCCTTCTCTACTTTCCTTTTTACGTGTTGTTACGACCAAGTCTAAAAGGAGGTGATTGGCCAACCTGCGTCTCTTGATACCTCTTTCCCAAAAGGAAAATTTCAACTTAAATTATGCAATAGGTCGTTGATCTCTTTTGAACAATTGGTTTGTAAATGGTTTGATCTTATGTTTTTTTTTTTTTTGAGGCAAATGGTACAGTTTTAATCGCTTGTGGCTCCGATCACTGGCAGTTCTGTTACAAGAGAACAAAGTTTAGACCCTAAACCTCTTTCTTTTAGCACTCAGTGTCCTCTCTTTCACTTTCCTGTCTCCTCCAACCCGAGTGTTCACTAGTAACCTCTCTGTTTCCTGACGTCAGGGAAGTCCTTCATCTCTGTCTGTGTCTCTGTCTGTGTCTCTGTCTGTGTCTCTGTCTGTGTCTCTGTCTGTGTCTCTGTCTGTGTGTAGCGTTTGGCTTCTGTGAGTACAAGGAGCCAGAGTCCACCCTGCGTTCTCTGCGCCTGCTGCACGAGCTGCTGCTCGGAGACAAGAAGCTGCTGGTGAAGGTGGATGCTAAGACCAAGTCCCAGCTGGAAGAATGGAAGGCCAAGAAGAGGAGTGCCAATGGGGTAAGCAGCGATACACAGGAGTGCCCGAGCGATACACAGGATTCACACACATGTTCAGACCCAGTCTATTGTCCTGTCATCGATGTGCCTGGTAGGTTGTGATTTGAATTTAACTCTCTCTGCACTCCTGATGTTTTGTAGGGTGTTAAGCCTGAGGATGGGACCAAGGAAGAGGAGGCTGAGGAAGATGCCCTTGACGAGGAAACCCAGCGTCGCGACCAGATAGTGAAGGGAGCGATCGAGGGTTTGATCCGGGAGTATGGCAGTGAGCTCAACGCCCCTTCTCAAGATGGGGACAATCATCCCCGTAAGAGGAGGGAGAAGAAAAAGGAGGAGGTAGAAGAACATGTGCTTAGAATGTTAGAACTCATTACTGTTCTAATTCCAGACAGTTACTGGACAGTGATTGGCCCGCCTGCATGTTTCAGTATGCCGACTATGAGTCGTCATTTTGAGAATCCGCCTTGCCCTCTGATAGGCTGGGTGGAAGTTTCTCCGCACTGCTACCAATCAAATCCTCTAATTTCTCTGCATGTGCTTAGGGCATATAGTTAAATCGGGATCTGACCTGAGTGTTGTTCTGCCATTTGCTAATGAGAAGGATTTTTATGAACCTTTGTTTGTTTAACGTGTTCCAGGAAGACATCAATGTCATGGAGATGGAGGATGACAAGCGAGACCTGATATCCAGAGAGATCAGTAAATTCCGAGACACTCACAAGGTAACATACGCCACTGTTCTCTCAACACTGACATTAGAGAAACTGCAATACCCACATGTAGATTATAACTACTGTAGTTTTAACGTCTCTGTCAGCTACAACACTTAACATTAGGCACAGGTCAGAGAAACTACAATTCCCACATGTAGATTTTGGCTAGTGTAGTTTTAACATCAGCAACAGGAGTTCACATTGATGTATTGACCTCCCTTCATGAGACATTCATTTCAAATATGGTCAACAACTGCAGTCCAAATGTTTTCTCATTTGGTAAATTTGATCTATTGAACTTTTTGAAATTAAAGATTTATGCTAAACAACATGTGATGTCCATCGATCAGCAATGAGCAATGATTTCCATAGCCTGAACCGCATAGTGTAGTCAACAGTCAGTTGAGGCAAAGCTATGCTGGACATCGCTAACCAGACAGTTTTCAGTATTTTATTAGGATCCTCTGTCTCTCGTTTTAAAGCATCAGCTTCTCCTGGTGTCCAGCTAGGTCAAAGTGTAGTAGGGTCAAAATGCATGGACGTTATGTACCCTTAAAGCTAATCTATTGATTGAACCCCACCATTATGGTAGAGATCATATGGTGACTAAAGCAAGATGAATCTCAGAGCTTTGGGAAAAGTGTGCGAGGATAGGATGTAAGTATGATACTCCATTTATTCTCTACACGTTATGGGCGCTCCCTTCTGAAGGACTTGCAAAGGGGCAGCTGGCTCTGAGGGCCGCAACTGGAAGGGATTCACTTTATAGGGAATCCCTATGGTTAGTCTTTTTTTTGGTTACACCCATGTAGGAACTATTAGCTGGTTGGGATGGGTAAACGGAGGTCCCTCTGGCAGTGCCAAGGCCAGATAGCCCAGTCAACCTATGCAGGTCCTTGTGTTAGTTAAATATGATGTTTGAAGCAGGCTGAGGGCCCTGTGGGACCCTATGGGCCTTGGTTAGAAGTAGTGCATTACGTAGTGAACAGGGTGGCATTTGGGATGCGTTTGAGTGAATAACCACTACAGCTGTTTCTGCTGTAGTTTCCAGTGTAGGGTACTTAAGCAGGGAGCGCCCCTTCACAGCAGTTCTCTGACCTCTGAAGATCAGGCAGGTAAGACCTCCTCTGTCTGTCTGTTGTCTTTATACCTCCTCAGCCTTAACCTCCTATACTTTCCTCTCCCCTGTCTTGCTCTCTGTCTCTCTGAAATTCATACATTTTAAATTGCTTCATTGGAAAGACATTGTGTAAATATTTCCAAAGCATCAGTATGCACAATATATATTGTTATATGTTAAAGCAACACGTGTGAGTTAGTAACAAACGCTAATTTCCATAGTAGAAATAAAAACAATCAAATGGTAGTTGTGAATACCAATGGAAGTAAATACATTTGATTGAATTATTGGGAAAAATAAACAATAATGTATTACCAATATTAGCATAATTTCAGCAATCTACAATACTACCATACAACAACTATCACTTCTACTTCCACCATCATATCTGAAATCTATATATCTACCTTCTAACAATATTACCATCAGAGGTAATTCCCTATGGATACAGGTGTAGTCAGTGTTCCTCAGGCTGTGGCAGGAAAATAAAAATATGGCTGCATGCGGAGCTGTTGCTCCTCCCATTAGTATTTTTTGTTTTTCCTGTGGGTGTAATATTCTAAAATTTGGACTCACTGTACAGAACTCCTCTCTCTTCCTGTAAATTGGGAATTCTGAAACATGCACAGTATGACGTTAGCTAGAATGCTGAGCTAGCTAGCTGTTATCTAGTTAGCTCCTAATGCTAAACATAGGAGCTACCTGTCTGTTTTGCAATGCTCGCTTAGTACCTATTTACCAAAAAGCGCTTGTTGGTTATATTAAAGGCAGGATGGGCTATATAAATAGGGTATAATAAATATACCGTGTAAGTGGCAATAATATACAAGCACTAAGTCACCATCTTAAAGTACATATCTAAGTTATTAAGTTTTACTTTTAACACAATAAAACATCTATAGCGGTGGAGTCACCCAGGCTAGGTTGTTGTGGTAGTTTTGGCCATATGAACGACAATGTCCGGGTTCTACTCGTCACCGGTGGTTAGTTTAGATGGAGGTAAGTTCAGAGACCAGGAGACATCTGCTGTAATGATGTCATAGCCCAACATCTCAGCTCCCGGTTTCACTATGTGCTCATTCATTTCCAATGAATAATCCAAAGAATCAGTCAATCTGTTCTCTTTGTACGTTCTTCCTTCCTATTTGCCTTTCCTTCTTTCCTTTCCTCTCCCTTTCTCACCTGCCAGACAGGAGACCAGCTGTAACGCCCAACCCTTCTGCCGTCATACCCATGTAAACACGTCACTAAACCTCTCCCAATGACATTCTGACCTCTATTGACCTCCTTGTGACCTTCCTAATGAAGGACTGGTACCCATAGACATTTTTGTAGCGCCATTTCTGAACGTGTTGACGGGCTGCTGGTGCCTGTCTGGCGGGCAAGTTAGTGACTGTCTATCACGTTGTTGGTCTGATACGACCCGATGGCGGACATCAGAAGACTACCTCTAGGTAAGACCCGTTCTATGATTTTATTCCTTCACCCAAAGTGGAATACCCAACCTGCATTGACTCTACCATCAATGTAAAAGACGTATGTCTCTCTCTTGTACTGGCTGTGGATGTGTGATGACTGGAGAATGTGCCCGGTGATCGCTGGTCATCGTAGGGGACGGTTTTGACGACATGACATGCTCTTCCTCCCAGGACTAACTTGTAGGCTTGTAGGGGCAGAGACCGAGGCGGTCTCAGCCAATCCGTTGCTCCTCAACTGTAAGTCACCCAACAAACAGTTAGCTCCACAAAGAATCCATCCTTCCTGTTCCCCAGATAGGAGGTGCTGCCGCCGCTATGTGTGTCTATGCTGTTGACACATAGAACAGCAAAGTACAGCCAATTGTCGACTTGTTTAGTTTGTAATATTTGTAGTAAAGTATTTAACAAAAGTGGATTATGAGTTGAAGTATAGACAAAGATTGACCTTTGACGTCGGTAGTGCATGTTGGTAGCAGGGGCCTGGTGAAGTGGGGTCCCTGGCCTCCCCCTGAGGACTGACTCCCTTCACCTAGTCAGGCCTAGTACAGATCTGTCACCCTGGAGCAAGAATGAGGTAGATGCTGTGACGCTGTTCTCATGTCTGGACTCCCAGGAAGGGATGCCCTGGGTGCGATTGGCTCCAGTCAGTTGTCTTTGTAGTACCATGATGTTCATGAAGGTGTCTGATTACTGTTTGTCCTACCCTTCCTACGGTGTAGCATGCGTTTTAATGTGGTTTGTACCGTGGTTGAGTTAATCAAACAGCGTCTGTGATGTGCTCTCCAACAGTGGAAATCATAGCTATGTTTGCACGCAATCACATGACAATCGCTCTGTCCTGTGACTTCCTGAGTGGACAATGACTGTAAAGTAACTGCAGCTGAGTCAGTGTCTCGGGCCTTAAGATGTGTTGCTAAAATAACAGGATATTACATCATCAGAGAGAGCCTCAGCGTTGGGACAGCAGAGGACAGGATATTACATCATCAGAGAGAGCCTCAGCATTGGGACAGCAGGGGACAGGATATTACATCATCTGAGAGAGGATAGGACAAGCTAGCCTACTTAATTTACCTGCTTGATTTTTGCATTATGCAAGCAAGCTTAATCCTTTAATAATCAAATTACCTTTGCCAGTTGAGGTTATTTATCCTTTTTAAAATGCTTGCAATGCTCATGCATCAGTAATATCACTGAGGCTGACAGAAAGTAAACTGTTCCTGTAAATAACAGCATCTGCCCTTTGCAAATATTATATAGTCACTACTGCTACTACCCTACTCCATTATACCACTTCTTTAAAGGAAATTTGGCCTGCTGAGCAAGTCACACAGTTGTTCTTCAGGAAAATGTCAGTTTTCAGGATAAGTCAGTGGTATACAGCACACATCTACTCAAACCTGTTCAACACCAGAGCTCAACCCACTGAAGAACCATCAATCAAGATACGCTCGGAGGACATCATTCTACCCATGAGGCCGTTCTCTTGCCCCCCCCTCCCCCAAGAGGCAAGGAGTCTCAGACAGAGACTGTATGTGAGCGAGGCTGGACCAGCCGGAGACTGTAACCAGTAGTTACATCATAATGTTTTACCTCTGTTTAGCACGTACAGTTTCCTCTGCAGAGAGTAGCTCGTTCTCAATGTGTTTTGTTGGCTGTGGTTGTCTATGGTGGATACATCTGTGGAGGGATTGACTGTCTCCGATTCTTCTTCCTGTTGGGCCCCTGCAGAAGCTAGAGGAGGAGAAGGGGAAGAAGGAACAGGAAAGGCAGGAGATCGACAAGGAGAGGAGGGAGAGAGACAAGGAGAGGGAGCGTGAGAGGGAGCGCCGGGACAAGGAGAGGGAAAAGGAGAGAGAGAAGGAGAAGGAGAGGAACGACAACTCCAAGGAGAGGGAGCGGGACAGAGACCGGGACCGGGTTGACCGGGACCGCGAACGGACGAAGGAGAGAGAGAGGGAGCGCGGAGAGAGGGAGCGAGGGGAACGGGAGCGTGGGGAGAGAGAGCGGGTGAAGGAGAGGAGTCGAGAAGTCAGCAAAGACCGCAGCAGATCCAGGTGGGCGTGACGTTGATGCTGAATACATCTCGTTTACCATACTTTACCCCGACAACATGCCAAGGACACATCCTTGTAGCAATGGACCTGGGAGCAATTTTGGTTCTACATCCTTACTCAGGGAAAGAACCTTCAGGTTCGTTCGTAGTGTCCTCTGTGGTCAAAACCGGCCATCTTTTGTTTTCTTGAACTTTTGTTTTTGCCTGTAGAGAACGGAGCCGTGATGACAAGAAACACGACCGCGAGGAGGATCAGGAAGAGGCCTACGAACGCAGGAAACTGGAGCGGAAGATGAGGGACAAGGAGGCTGCCTACCAGGAGGTGAGTTTGGCTGGGTCCCAAATGGCTCCTCTGGTGAAAACTATTGCACTACATTGGGAATAGGGTGCCATTTGGGACCTAAGCTTTGGCTTAGGTAGGAGGTCATGACAACAGAACTTGTTGTTGACTAGGTGACTTCCTTAGACAGGATGGGATGCATTAGCGCTGATCATTTGACTCTTTATAGTGCCCTATTCCCTATGTTGGCCACTACTGTTGACAAGGGCTCATGGGCCCTGCTGAGCCACATGGAGTGAGCTGTGTCAATTAGGACCCTAGTGTTGAGAGGGTCCATGGGCCCTGCTGAGCCACATGGAGTGAGCTGTGTCAATTAGGATCCTAGTGTTGATCCTGCCTCTGTCTGACTGCAGAACACTGATGAACCTGTCCTTAAGACCCTGGCATCTGATTGGATAGATCACCCTTCCAGTCTTTTGTATTTAACATGTTCTCTTCCTGGCTCCCGTCTTTACATACTGTATGTGTTGCTCTATACATCATGTGCCTGTATGTTGTAGATGACGTGTTTGATTCAGCTTGTTGCCCATCCTCTTTCAGCGTCTGAAGAACTGGGAGATCCGGGAGAGGAAGAAGGCTAGAGACTACGACAAGGAGAACCAGAGAGAGGAGGAGAGGCGCCGTGATATGGTAGAAACACTTGGAAACCTGAATGCTGATTGGCATGAATAAAACAAAAAGCTATAAACATAAAAAGGGCTTTTTATTCTCCTGATTGCGTTCGTAACCATTTAATGAAGGCAGAAATGCACCTCTGGGGTTTGTGTTGTGTGGCCGATATACCACTGTTAGGGCCGGTGTCCAGGCACTCCGCGTCGTCGTGTCTAAGAACACCCCTTTCCTGTTGGTACACTGACGATATACCACACATGCCTGCCTTAATGCCACTGTTATGGCTCAGTTGGTAGAGTATGGTGTGTGTAGTTTGGACGGGTGGTGGGAGAGGCACAGGGTATCTTAACGTGTCGTCACATGTATGTCACCTGGGAGCTGGTTCTCTCTCTGTGGATTCATGCAGTGGTCCTGTGTTCCCTCCGCAGACAAAAGAGGGCAAGCGTCTGAAAGAGTTCCTGGAGGATTATGACGATGACCGGGATGACCCAAAGTACTACAGGTGAGATCACACCCTCAGAACAGACACGCCGTGTGGGGTGTCATGTCTGTCACTGTAGCGCTGGGTGGTCATGGCGTTTGACATTTCATCAAAGCATGGTGGTCTTTAGTATGACTGTGTCTGTTCCATCAGGGGCAGTGCCCTGCAGAAGCGTCTGAGAGACCGTGAGAAGGAGACGGAGCTGGATGATAGGGACAGGAAAAGGGAGAAAGAGGAGCATGAGGAGATCAGACAAAGACTGTTAGCAGAGGGACATCCTGACCCTGACGCTGAGCTACAGAGGGTATGTCTGTATGTCTGTCTGTCTGTCTGTCTGTCTGTCTGTCTGTCTGTCTGTCTGTCTGTCTGTCTGTCTGTCTGTCTGTCTGTCTGTCTGTCTGTCTGTCTGTCTGTCTGTCTTTCTAAGTGTCATTATAGTTTCAGCTCCTTAATTATACAGTCAATCTCCTAAATGGGTCACTTGAATCTCAAATCTTCATTCAGTTACATTTTGAAGAGGATATTGATATTTTACTTTTTTAGTCTGTGTATGTTTTTCTCCAATTCAACCCACTGAACACACCAATGATCTGTTATATCCATCACAGACTTCAAACGTTTCACCCTTTTCAAACCAGTTTTATATGACATGTGCATGACTCCTTTCAAACCTGTTTTATATGACATGTGCATGACTCCTTTCAAAATAGTTTTATGACATGTGCATGACTCCTTTCAAACCAGTTTTATGACATGTGCATGACTCCTTTCAAAATGTGGGCGTTCCCATATGGTGCAGGAGCCAATCAAATGAGAATATGAACGGGGCCATTAACAGTGCAGATGTTGCTAGTGTCTGCTGCTCTTTTGATCCACGGTGTTTTGATTTGAAGATGGAGGAGGAGGCCGAGAGGAGGCGTCAGCTGCCAGTGAAGCCAGAGCCTGAGGAGGAGGTGCAGCAGGAGAAACCGCAACGAGAGAGGGAGCACCGGGAGCACCGGGAGCATCGGGAACACAGAGAGAGGGAGGACCACAGGGACAGGAGGGGAGGCGGAGGAGGCGGAGGAGGCGGAGGAGGAGGAGGAGGAGTTGCAGACAGGCCACCTCCCCAGCACATTCAGCCCCAATCCGACGATGACATGGAGGAAGGGGAGGAGCTTGACGATCGTGATGAGGAGGACTTGTCGGACGTCAGACCTTACCCACACCTCAAGCCCACCCTGCGGCCAATCACGTCTGCCCCCTCAGTGTCGTCAGGCAGCGGTGGTGCCACTCCCAACTCCCCCGGCAACGAGTCTCCCTGCGGCATCATCATCCCTCATGAGAACTCCCCGGAGGCTCCGCCCACTGAGGAACACCGGCCCAAGATAGGCCTCAGCCTCAAACTGGGTATGTCTGCCCTGGGGCCAGAAAATGACCTTCTCCTGGCGAGATGAGGAAAATTGTGGAATTCTGTAACCAGGATTTCAGGAAACCTGAGTATTGGAAATGTTACTAATTTCAGGAATTTTACCAGAGTTTTCTGCCGTCATAGCGCAGCAGTCTCTTCCCAGCCTATCAGTCTAGCATTTCAGTCTGCTCATATTCTGTGTGTCTGTCCCTTACCGACACCGGTAACTGACACCGGTAACTGACACCGTGATTTATTCCCATCAGGTGCCGGCGGGAGCCCCAACCACCAGACCCACAACACCAGCAGTCGTAAGAAGCTGGCCTCCGTCGACAGCGTCTTCAACAAGTTCGGGGAGGAGGAGGCCGACGAGGCGCCGCGGAAACGGAAGCTGGTACCCCTGGACTACGGCGACGACGATAAGAGCCTGGAGCTGGACGGGGCGGAGGTGCCGGGGGGAAAGGCGGGGCAGAACACCGAGGAGAAACGGAAGCACATCCGGACTCTGATTGAGAAGATTCCCACGGGCCGCCCGGAGCTGTTCAACTACCCTCTGGACTGGACGGCTGTGGACACGGTGAGGAAGAAGCCCCGTACCGCGGCTTCCAACTGGCCAGCTACGGTGGTGACAACGGCCGCTGCCAAAAAGGAAGCAGTCGGCTGAAGCCAACGTTAGGGCCGTTTTCCTTAATAAATATAGTTTTGGTTTGTTTGCCACAATAGCGATATGAGCCTGACCCAACCTCGTGGCAGTTCTGATGGATGTAGATTTGACCACCAACAAGTCTGGACTGCTGTAACAGGCTACTTCAGGATAGGGGTTGGTGTCCACAAGCCTCATGTGGGTCAGTTGGTAATCAAAAGTTGCCAGTGACTGTGTGGCCTCGCTTCCTCTGTGGTTTGCGTTCAACGGTATCCTGTTGCCTGATCTAATCAACACTATGTTCTCATTACATATTGAACCTGAAGTTCAGCGCTCCGGTGTCAGACCTGACCACACGGCTGCAGTCCCAATGCATCTGACGCTCTTGTCCTCCTCTCTTCCTTCTCCTGTCAGAGTCTAATGGACCGTCGCATCAGGCCCTGGATCAACAAGAAGATCATAGAGTACATCGGGGAGGAGGAAGCCACGCTCGTCGACTTTGTCTGTTCTAAGGTCAGTTCTAGTGGGCTTGCTGCTCTCGACTTTAAATCGCTGTGGGGAAGCGCTGCGTGACGTATCGGCGTGTTGGTTTCAGCTGGGCACCGTTAAATCCTGCTCTTATAATGCGTAGCAAGACCGGCCGTTAGCGTGCGTGACCGTAGGTTTGCTCAGCGACTGGGGGAGGTGTTGGACTCGCTGCTCCTCGTTGTCCTCCGCGGTGTTTCACCATCTGTCTCCTCCTCTGTAGGTGATGGCCCACGGGACTCCTCAGGGCATCTTGGATGATGTTGCCATGGTGAGTGTCAGACCCCTACACATGCTCAGGGACCAGCTGACTGGCCTGGCCAGTTGTTGGGTCGTGTGTTTTACACAGGGATGTTCAGATGAAAGTGTCTGCTAGATGCCAAATTATTCAGCGTCTACAGAATGCGTGCGCGCGTCTACATCCTACAGTTGTGTAACGGTGTAGGACGCCGGGCTGCTAACTGATGGGATGTGTCATCTTTCAGGTTCTGGATGAAGAAGCTGAGGTGTTCATTGTTAAAATGTGGAGGCTGTTGATCTACGAAACAGAGGCCAAGAAGATCGGCCTGGGGAAGTAAAGACCAGGACTACTACAGAACCGCCAATGTCCTACTGCTATCTAGTACCATTGCTGTCAGGGCCAGGGTTCCTCTGTTGTCCTGGCTGTTCCAATGTATCCGGCGCTGTTATCACACCCCTCTAGGGGCCTTTTAGTGCCCCTCTACCATCCTCAGAACCCCCCAAACCCTCTTCACCTCCTGCAACCACCTCCAACGTCCCCCTCCCCCCACGCCTCCCCCTCCCGTCCTTCGCCCCTCCGTTCTGTCAGTGAAGAACCACAGCTCCTGTTTTTGTATGCGTGTGTGTGAGGGCTTGACTGTGCTGAATGTCAAACAGCTCTCTGGCTTGCTGCATGGGTATCCAAGTCTAGTCTGGTTCTGGGCTGGTGATTGAGAGAGGCCGACTTTGGCCCTGATGGCATCCTGTTCCCTGCGTAGTTCCCCCTATTTGGACGTAATTCTCAGTTCTGGTCCTCAACAAATACCCGCCCTTCGCATTTGTGTAGTAGCCTGTACCAGACCACCTGATTGTACTTGTCAGCCAATCGTTCAGTGGCCTGAGATACAGAGACCCAGACATGCCGCTCCAAGACATGCCCGTTATAATGTCTTTATCATTGTGGGAAACTCTGGTCTGCTTTTAGGCCCCTCTCTGCAGCCATTGTTTTTTCTCCCCGTGAGATATTTGCCAACCAAATGTCTTCTAGGCATTTGCAATTGCTGACCTGTGGCCCAGTTCAGTCACAGAAATGTTCAGATTTCACCGGTAGAGCTACTAGGCTGTCTGGGCTCCCCTGCTGTCACTGGTTGGAGTGGTGAGATTGTCTGGGGCTATAGCCGTAAGTGTATGCTGTGTGGGGGTTCTGTCTGAAGTTTGGGAGCAGGGTGCCGTTTGGGTCACAAGAACTGTCAGAATCCAAAACCATTATTATTTTTCTGTTTCCACTGTCTCTGGAGCACTGGGCTTTATGGTTTAGTATCAGGGAGGTGTTGATCTCCCAGGTAATGTCTGGTGGAGGATTATCTCCACTGTGTGATCTAATGATAAAATTAAAGAAGCTTTTTACAATATTGTGTGACTATTTTATTCAATACGTAAATTTAGAACTGTGGTGTCAGAGCGGTTTGTCAGTTTTTCCAGTAACATGGTTTGTCAGGTGGAATGAATAAATCCTTGATCTCACTATCATGAGAGGGGGATCTCTGGCAGAATGCCAGCAAATTAAATTCAGTACCTCTCCTACCCTCTAGAGGTCAGGCTACACCCGAGACTACCGGACAATACCCCTCCTAACCTCTAGAAGTCATGCGTCCTCGGAGACAGTACCCCGCCTAACCTCCAGAGGTCAGGCTACACTGGAGACGGTACAACTCCTGGTTTAGAAGACAAAACATGACACCTGACTCTAGCCCTTCTATAAATGTCCTGTTGTACATATGGGCCTTGTTCTAACTGGGTCTGCGATTGGTGGTGATGAATGTCTGCCCCAGGTCCCGGTCAGAGCTTTTCACGGAGGCCCTCTGGACTCTGAAACGTCCCAGCCGAGACGTCAACGTCACGCCGGTCAATCATTGGACTGCTGCAGTAGGTCTGTAGTCCCGGGCCTGTGTGATGGCTTCAGAGCCGGTTGACCAAATAACCCAAAGAATTCGGGAGTAAAAGACTGAGCTGTTCTGGTGGATCGGGTCGATTTAATCTGACGGAGCAGTCTGCTGCGCAAGAGGGATGTTGGGTTGTCTGGTTCTGTTCTGCCAGCATACACACACTAGCTGAAGACCCAAAAGTTCTTCTGAGGCTTCTGGGTCAACGCTGTAACTCTGTGGTAGTTTACACTGGCTTACACAATTTATAATTGTTCCTGCACACGGATTGGTGTTTTTGTTTTTACCAGTCACGTTAGGTATTTACACAACAGATCGTTGCAGGGCTGATTTCGGGGCTGACATTACAATGAAAAGACCAATTACAATGAAATATGCAAAGTTTTCCATGAACACTATTGAAAGTTTCATAGGAAGTAGAATATTTTTTGCGAACAGCATTAACTGTCAAACTGTGTATGTGACGGTCAAACAGCTTGTGATTAAACTAAAAAAGCTGTGTATGTGGTTGTCACAAAACATTTTTCTGGGACATGTTGTGACAGTTGAAGTGTAGATAGGCAAGCATGGCATGTGTCAAACGGCTGCTTTTGCAGAGACCTGTCTAGAGGAGATTGCCAACCTGCAGGTGTGTTTTGCATGGTGTGGGTTGGGTGCGGTTGGAATTGTGGTGAAATGGTAGGGTGTTGTTTCTCAGCATCCTGCCTGTTCTTCAGTGTTCAGAGTTTGGTCTGAAACCACATCCTCTTCTCGGCTTTCTCTGCTCCTCTCACTTCACCCCCACAGAGCTGCAAGGCTGACGGGTTCAGTTTCACTGTGACCACTAACACACAGTAACACCATCCTCCTCTAACACATGGAGGGAGCATTGACTTCCTGGTACGAGGTACAACTCTGTCACGTATTAACCACCTCATTGCTGCTCTGCTGATTACCCCCTAAGACTGTAAATCTATTAATCAGTTAAGTAATATTCAAAATGTGTATACAGCCATACAAAGCTGGAGGGAAAATGTGTTCATTATTTCAAATGTAGGCTACATTGTTAAATGTAGCCTACATACAAAACATAATTGGCTCAGAGTAAGAATAAAGAGGTGACCCAGATGAACAACACGTAGGTAGGTCATGTGACCGCGAGACACTGCAGCCTGCAGAGCATCATGGAGACTTCCTGTCTGTGTGGGCAGGAAACAGGAAGTGGTGGGTTTTACAGAAACAGGTTTAAGGTTAGGAGTGGAAGAGACGGAGCAGAATGAAAACACCTGCACTAAACATCCTCCTTCATGTTCTGGAAATAATGTGACATCAATTTAAATATCTCTAGAGTTGTCAGAGCTTTGAGTCAGTTCATATTTTGTTTGTTACACTGTGATGCATTTCTTTTCACTTTATCTTACAAATCATAGAGAAAAGCATGTCATGGTGTGTGGAAATAGCCTGGCAGTAAGTGCATTGATTTCTGATAATGGCTCTTTGTGGTAAATGTCATTATGACTCTTGCCAGGTATCAACATCACTAACTTAGGAGGAAATATGTCTCTGTCATAAATTTATATTTACAGCATAATGGAATATGAAATGAGTTTGATGTAACAGTATATTCACTAGTACTGCTGGTTGACATAGATTACACACTCAGACAGACTGATTATATACACTTTATTTTTCATTGATGAAATTAGAAATTATGAAGAAAAATGCATTCTTAGAAATTATACATTACTCATGAAAAGCATGATGTGCATTTGTGTTGTAATTTAATGGAAAAATGAATTACAACAATATACATAGACAAATATTGCAAGTATACATTCATAGGAAATTATAAAGAACATCATAATGGTAGTTGAGAAATTAAGCAAAATGTACAATATAATCACATAAAGGAAATGTGTGTCTCTGGGCGTGTGTTTGTGGAACCGGTTTGAGCCCAGCTTCCATGGACTGATGGGTCTCGGCCAGTGATCAGATACAACGTTTCTCTGAGGAGCCCTGCATGAATAACAGACAGATTAATATAACATGAATAACACAGACAGATTAATATAACATGAATAACAAGGACAGATTAATACATTATGAATACCACAGACAGATTAATACAACATGAATAACAGACAGATGAATATAACATGAATAACACCGACAGATTAATATAACATAAATAACACAGACAGATTAATATTACATGAATAACAAGGACAGATTAATATAACGTGAATGACAAGGACCGATTTATATAACATGAATAACACAGACAGATTAATATAACATGAATGACAAGGACAGATTAATATAACATGAATAACACAGACAGATTAATATAACATGAATTTCAGACCGATGAATATACCATGAATAACACAAACAGATTAATGTAACATGAATATCAGACAGATGAATATAACATGAATAACACAGACAGATTAATACAGATTAACATAATGAAGAGATAGAGGACATCCAAACTCCTCTATCATATTTTAAGAAAAGATCGAGGAGTGTGGATGTCCTGTATGATATTAATGAAGAGATAGAGGAGTGTGGATGTCCTGTATCACAATAAAGAAGAGACAGAGGAGTGTTGATGTCCTGTATCACAATAAAGAAGAGAGAGGAGTGTTGATGTCCTGTATCACAATAATGAAGAGACAGAGGAGTGTGGATGTGCTGTGTCATAGTTGCATTGTACCCACGTGGAACTTCCAAATCAGAGCCGTGATGACTAGCCCATAGAATGTACTCTTAGCGATGAAGATGATGTAGGCCAGTTTGGCAATATGTGAGCTCTTCACAAGGCTTTCTGTGAGGAAAGTGAAAATAGTCACATTACTTTGTTAAAGACTGTCAGGTAGTATTGTCAGCCAATCATCAATTAAGACAAATTCCTCACAATCAGTGATCTGGCTTGTGTGTTTGTTCATCCTGGGGACATAAATGAGGGCCCTTTTTTAGTTGATTTGCCTTTTACACCTGACCTACTATTCAAAGAGTTGATGTTGAGGTGATTAGTGGAATCAGGTGTGCAGAAGAAAAAACAAGATGTCCACTCCTTTGGGTTCCCAGAACCAGGAAAATATTGCTAAATTGTGTTCAGTAGGTTCTTTGATCATGAAGGGTTTGTATATGGACACATACCAGCATTAAATGCATCATGTTCAGCACCTAAAGGAACCCAAATAGGAGAGAGTCACATGACATTATACATCAAAGAACACCACACATGCTCATAGTAAAGACCCACAAACAAATACAAATATATTACTATCAGGACAATACCTTCGGAGCTTCCTTTTATTGAGGCAGACACAGGTACATTAGTTACATTGTTGTAGAAGAAAACAGTGCATGTGAAGGTGTTGGAGACTTGGTGCCACTCTTTGTTCTGGACTCTCAGTCTGCTTGTGATGCTGTATTTCTTGGTGTTTTCATCCCATTTAGCCATGCTATCAGTCCCCACTCCTTCCTCAACTTCCTTTTCATTTTTCTAATAAGGAGAACATGATAGGGGTCTGTAACAACTATGTTTCCATAAAGATGGATTTGTTTTTTACTCATTATCCTTCACGGTATCAGAACAACATACACCAACGTTATATTTGTTAGACTTCATTTACCTTCCAGGACACAGTGACGTGGTCGGGGTAGAAACCAGTGGCCACACACACCAGGGTCTTCCTCTTCCTCCCCTTGCCTCTACCCTCCTGAGAGGAGGGGGGCAGGACCTTCACATTGGGTTCAGTAATATTGTTATTTGTATCTGTTAGGAGGGAAGAACAAAGAACGTGTTAACAGTCAATCAGTGACTCTGTTTGTTGCTGACCTGAGTGCTCTAAAACAGAGTTATACTGTTCAGACATCAATAACCGTGTCCTTCTGAGCATTTTCATCATGACAACATCAACCCCCACTGAGTCCAGTGTCCAGACAAGCACACAGTAACATTCTATATGTTAGCAGATCAGATTGAACTACTTTGAATCCAACTTTCAAAGACGTATCAGAGACCATTGAACATGAAGGCTATAATGTATGGTTATTGCAATATTCTACAAGTGTTCCTAAATTATTCTTACAGTATTCAAATGGTTTTCCTAAAGTATTATTACAATTCCCAAAAAGTATCCTTACAGTAGAATTCAAATGTTTTTACTTCATATTATTAAAGTATTCTTAAAGTGTGATTACAAAACGATTATAGTATTCTTAAAGTATTCTTAAAGTATTTCTACAATATTCTTACATTATTATTACAGTAATTTTTACACCATTCTTATACTTATCCTTACTGTAGTCTTACAGTACTTTTAAAGCATTCTTACATTCTTAATTCATACAGAATTATTTCAGTATTCTAACAGCATTGCTACAGTATTATTACAGTATTCTTACCTAGAACAGTTAGCTTAGTTCCTTCTCCAAAGTAAGCAGGATAACCACCAGAACACATCACGTACTCACCGACAGAAAACCAGCATAATTCTAGCTTTTACAGCAGTTTAGTTTGTAGCAAGGGTTGTAGCTAAATCTACTGTATTTTCCTGTAACAAAGCGGCTGATACTATAGGTTTTTAATTTGTCATTACCTCTTTTCACAGGATTAAAACAAACCGAGTTGTTGTTTTATTGTTTATTTTATCTACAGGTATATGGTGATTTCTGAGTCTTTACAGACAGTTGATTAAAGAAACAGGTTTCTTACCCAAAACTGTGAGTTTGGTTCCGCTGCCAAAGTACGCTGGGTTGCCATAGGTCACACTGATGCATGGCTACAGTTAAAACCCTCTCTTCAGGACTTTAGCTAAATACACCTTAACCCGCTGCTGTTTATTTTATCAAACTCAAATACACAAAATAATCATACAGATTCCACTAAGCTTTTTAAGAAAAACTCTCCTCACTACTCCTCAAATCTCTCCTTACCACTCCTCAAAACTCTCATCACCACTCTTTAAAACTCTCCTCCATACTCCTCAAAACTCTCCTCACCACTCCTCACTACTCCTTAGTAGTAATGTACATCCTAATATATAATCTGCTGTTACATTTTATTTAGTGATTCTATGAAGTCTATACATCAGACAATAATTTACAGCAGATTCACAACCAGATTCTCATGTTTTTCCTTCCTCAGACTGTAAGTTGACTTCCATTGTTAAAGTCGTTTCTGGAAACTCAGTGCTTTGTTAACTGATGACAAGTAGAACTGTGAGAATTGTGGAGACAGTCTGGGCATGGAGCCAGACCACTTTATACCCCATCACCAAGCCTGGAAACAGAACTAGCAGCCTACTTTTACTGAGACCCACAAAAATCTAAATATTCTGTCAGTAATAGTTTTATATTTTTAGTTTATAGTAAAATGATATATTTCTTATACAGCCAATTTTGTCCTTGCTTTTCCTATATGTAAATTTTTTTAAATGAGTACCCCACACCTTGATGGTAATTTTCTTACCTAAAACGGTGAGTTTGGTGCCTGCTCCAAAGTATGCTTCCGAGTTTGAGCACAGAGTTACGAGGCTGTATAACAAGCGTCTACTACTTTACTGAGTCCCAACCTTCAGTTCCTTCAGCTTCAGTTCCTTCTTTGGAGTTTCTCTGTTAAACTTCATTCTGATTCCCTTTACAGTAACCCAACTTCCAAAGACTTTCACCTGGGATGAATCTGACATTGTTTCTTCCCACATATATTACCGTGATCATTTTAATAATGACATATAGGTGCTTTTCACCTCCAGCCATACCAAGGTAACATTTAAATCCATACAACATTAACCAAACACTGCTGTCTACAGATTCTAGCTATAATACGAAAATACAGTGATCATTATGTCAATCGCAGATGTAACATGACATATTTAGGGTGATTTCTCACCTAGAACAGTCAACCTGGTTCCTCCACCGAAGTAAGCCTGGCCGACACCACTAGCACAGTGGATTTACCCAAACTTCATGCAACCACATAAAGAGCTAATTCAAACCAACTTTAGACTACTAGTTTGGTCTTAGAAGTTACACTCATGTACATTATAAAATCATCAACTGCATAGTTAAGAAGGTATATAACCACATAGATTATTGAACTCTTTTGGTGTGATTTCTCACCTAGAACAGTCAACCTGGTTCCTCTACCGAAGTAAGCCTGGCCACCACCAGTAGCACAGTGGATTTACTCATCCTTTATGTGAAAACGTATCAAGCTCATTCAAAGACACTTCACAGTAGTAGATTTTTATAAGTATCTTCAGTCACATACATCATAAAATCATCAATTGCATAGTTTAAATCGTTTGTAACCACATAGATTATTTAACTTTTGGTGTGATTTCTCACCTAGAACAGTCAACTGGTTCCTCCACCGAAATACGCCTGGCCGAAGCCACCGCTAGCACAGTACACTGGATCACTGTTATAATATGCTGAGTACACTGGATCCCTACTGTAATATACTGAATACACTGGATCTCTGCCGTGCTATACTGACTAAATTAGTCATTTCCCTTCAACTTTACATTCCAATCCAATCATATCTGACCATTGATAAGACCTCATCAGCTCAACACTGCAATAAAACCAGTTTGAAATAAAAACAGATGAGCCAAACACACTTCACAACTATGATATCAAACATCTTGTCCTTAAAGTTTGTTGTCTCAGTCACATGTACTGTCTGTAAGACCAGAATAGCAGCCTGTATGGATTACTTACCCACAACAGTCAGTTTGGTGCCAGACCCAAAGTATGCCTCATAGTTAACACAGTGCACAGGCCTAACATCAAAAAGCACTGAGTGGACTGGAACTAGCATCAAGTATTAATCTACTGTTTCCACAGTCAACCAATTCCTCCATCACTTTATCAACAATGACAATAAGAGCAACATTAGTTCTTTCTTTCATGGTAAATATTCTCTTACCCAGAACAGTTAGTTTGGTCCCAGGTCCAAAGTATGCTGGATCATAGTTGTCACAGTGCACATGTACTGAACAATAATATGTCAACTTCTACAGCCTCCTACTAAGTTCTGTTTTCTTCCACTAAGTTCTGTTTTCTTCCACTAAGTACTGTTTTCTTCCACTAAGTTCTGTTTTCTTCCACTAAGTACTGTTTTCTTCCACTAAGTTCTGTTTTTTTTATTAACGGTATTGTTAATCATTCTAATAAATAAACCATGAATAATTCAGAGTCATAAACAATATCATCAAGCACAGTAAGTAAATTGATATTTACAACATTAGTTCTAGCACAGTAAATATTCTCTTACCCAGAACAGTTAGTTTGGTTCCAGGTCCAAAGTATGCTGGGTACTGGTTGTCACAGTGCACATGTCCTGAACCTTAATTTGTCACCGCTACTGCTTTTTTTCTGTCTACTATGTAATGCCTTGTAATTACTGGTAAATTGTTTTAATAAATAAAACATTAGTCATATTCATAACATCCTCAAGGACAGTAAGTGAATTGGTATTTACCTAAAATTGTGAGTTTAGTTCCTTTGCCAAAGAAGGCTGGTTGGGTTGAAGTCACAGTGTTTTCACATCAACCATTTAGTTCGTCTTTGTCATTAACATTTTATTATTCTGTTAGCAATGTAACATCATTATGTTTTCAGATCAATATACATGCTATGAATCTTTAAGACTTACCTAAAACAGTGAGTTTTGTTCCTTTGCCAAAGTAGGCTGGTTGGAAGTTGTTCACAATGTTTTCACATCAACCATTTAGTTCAGTTTACCACAAGTACCTTTTATATTGTTGTTAGCAAACATATTTATGGTATCAGTTAAATATCTTTTAAATGAATATTTAAGACACAAACTTACCTAAAACAGTGAGTTTAGTTCCTTTGCCAAAGTAGGCTTGTTGGTTGTAAGTCACAGTGTTTTGACATCAACCATTTAGTTTATCTTTTTTTTAAACATTCTATTATACTGTTGTTAGCAATGTATTGTCTTCGCGGCTCCAGATCAATATGCTTTTAACAAATCTTAAAGACATAACCTTACCTAAAACAGTGAGTTTAGTTCCTTTACCAAAGTAAGCTGGTTGGGCGCTGTTCACAGGGTTTTCACATCAACCATTTTATTTGTCTTTGTCATGAACATTTTATTATACTGTTAGCAATGTAACATCATCATGTTTTCAGATCAATAAACATGCTATGAATCTTTAAGACTTACCTAAAATAGTGAGTTTTGTTCCTTTGCCAAAGTAAGCTGGTTGATAGTTAGTCACAGTGTTTTCACATCAACCATTTAGTTCAGCTTTGTCATAAACACTTTAATTTACTGTTTTTAGATATGTTTTTTATATGTTTTTAGATATGTAACGTCTTCACATCAACATAAATTTTACTAAAAAGTCTTAATGACATAAACTTACCTAAAACAGTGAGTTTAGTTCCTTTGCCAAAGTAGACTGGATTGGTATTCGTCACAATGTTTTCACATCAACCATTTAGTTCAGCTTTGTCATAAACACTTTAATGTACTATTTATAGAACTGTAACGTCTTCATGGTTTCAGATGAATACAAATTTTACAAATCTTATGGACATAAACTTAC